>JAKEYF010000142.1:0-144622 GCA_021527775.1 Lactarius sanguifluus | reverse complement strand
CAAACACACGACGGCAGCGAGGGGCTCAGACAGGCATACTAGGGAGGCCTTCATAGTTTACTTGTACAATGACTGTATTACACACATAGGAATTGTCTTGGAAGAGTGAGGAAGCCAAATGCACGGAGTGCGGGAAAGCGACGAAACATGCAACAAAGTAGCGAAGCAAGCGTAGGAAAGTGCAGGAAAGCACAGGAGACACAAGTGGGCACAGGCAACACACTGCAAGGGATCTATAAAGTGTGACAATCACGATTCATCAGCCAGGGAGAGCGCGCTCGTATCACCACTGGGGGACCACTTCCTAATTAGGAAGGTCCAAATCTTTTCCAGGCCTCCACCGGACCACCCCCCCCAACGGGGTTCCGGTCCCGCCACCCCCTTGGTGAGCTTTAAACGCTTAGTCCCCTGATGTCCTAACTTTCACTGGAAAACCTAAGTGCTTTCCGATGTCTTACATGTCTTTGCTACTTATTTACTTATTTCAGCTTTAAGAGAATTTAGTATGCTTATGCTTGTGCTTGCATTTTTGCTCTTCCTTGCCAATTGGTTCGTGAAGTTTGTATAAGCAGAAAATAAGCAACTTAAGAAGCTTAGAGGGCTTATTTTTGAAATAAGCAAAATAAGCCTTCTAAGTTTTTTCTATATTTTGCTGATGCAAGTCCGCCTACGCGTCACCATTCTTCTTCATCAAAAAGAAAGATGGGAAGTTGAGACCCGTCCAAGACTACAGGCGGTTGAATGAGATCACCGTCCGAAACCATTATCCCCTTCCCCTCATCCCCGAACTTATCGATCGCATACGAGGAGCCCGCTTGTTCTCCAAGCTCGACATCAGGTGGGGCTATAACAATGTACGGATCAAACCGGGAGATGAGCACAAAGCGGCATTTAAAACGAACCGGGGACTATTCGAACCCCTGGTTATGTATTTCGGCCTCACCAACTCCCCGTCAACGTTCCAGGTGATGATGGACTACATCTTCTGAGACCTCATCCTACTCGGACTCGTGATTGTCTACATGGATGATATCCTAATCGCCACTGCCCTAGACCACGCCCAGCATCGGAACGTGCTGCATGAGGTGCTACGCCTCTGCGAAGAGCACGATCTGTACGTCAAACCGGAGAAGTGTGAATTCGAGGTGCTAGAAATCGAATACCTTGGACTCATTATCGGACATGGGAACGTCCGGATGGACCCCGTTAAGGTACGGGGAGTCCTAGAGTGGCCAGCTCCGAGGAACCTCAGAGAAGTACGCGCCTTCCTCGGCTTCTGTAACTTCTATAGGCGGTTTATCTGAGGATTCTCCACCCTCGCTCGCCCGTTGCACGACCTCACGAAGAAGGACACCCCCTGGCACTGGGACCAGGGCCAGCAGGACGCGTTCGATAACATCCGCCGAAGCATCGGCCGAGAACCTACCCTCCTCTTTCCTGACCTCACAAAACCATTTGAGCTCGAGGTAGACGCGTCCAACGTGGCCCTAGGAGCTGTACTTAACCAACTAGGACCTGACCAACGCATGCACCCGGTTGCGTTCCACTCCGAATCGCTAACGGAAGCGGAACGCAACTACGACATTTATGACTGAGAACTACTGGCGGTGGTTAAGGCGCTACGAGCGTGGCGCACCTACCTAGTTGGCTCCCCTCATAAAATCATTATTCACACCGACCATGCCAACCTACAATACTGGAAGGACCCACGAAAGATCAGCCGAAGAGTGGCACGCGAGTTTTTGGAGTTATCAGAGTACAACTTCGCACTAAAGCACGTACCTGGTATAAAAAACGGTTGCGCAGACACCCTCTCACGACGAGCTGACTATGAACCCAACGAGGAGGACAACAACGACGTCGTCGTCCTCCCCGCTGACTGATTCATATGTGCAACCCAGATGTCAATGCACGATATGGACATCTGGACACAAATAGTGCAAAAAATGGACGAGAAAGCCGTCCTCATGTGGGTTGAACCCCACAACCTGAAAAAGCACCAAGGTCTCTGGTGGAAAGGAGACGCTCTCGTTGTCGTGGGCGACAACGATCTTAAACGGGGGGTAATTACCTTTTTCCACAACACGCCTAGCATGGGCCATCCAGGAATCACAAACACGCTAGAGTTGGTGCGACATGACTACTGGTGGCCGAATATGCAGAAGGACGTGGAAGACTACGTCAAAGGCTGTGCGACATGCCAAGCCAACAAAATCAACCCCCACCGACAAAAGCCACACCTTTTCCCTATCACCACAGACCCTGACGCTGAACCATTTGAAGTCGTAACAATGGACTTCATCACAAAGCTACCCCCGTCGAACGGATACGACTCCATCCTCACCATTACCAACCATGACTGTTCAAAAGCGGCCATCTTCATCCCGTGTAATGAGACGATTACTGCGGAAGGAGTAGCACGACTCTACCTCCACCATGTTTATCCACACTACGGCATTCCCCAGAAGATGATCACGGATCGAGACCCGCACTTCACGTCCGCCTTCATGAAGGACTTGTGTAAGACGCTGGGGATCTGTCAGAACATCTTGTCCGCATATCACCCGCAGACGGATGGGCAGTCAGAGCGCACTAACCAGTGGCTAGAACAGTATCTCCGCCACTGGAGTAACGTACAACAGGATAACTGGGTGGAGGCACTCCCAGTAGCGCAATTTGCGCACAACTCGTGGCCGAACGCCACAACCAAGCATTCCCCATTCTCGCTGATCATGGGATGGGAACCACGTACTATGTGGACATCAAAACCCACATCAACTCCGTCTGTTGATCAACGATTAGAAGAGATGGGTGATAGACGCCAGCACGCGCAAGACTGTATCAAGCATGCGCAAGAGCTTATGGCGAAGAGGGGGAAGATGCACTTTATACCTTACCTAGAAGGCGCTCAAGTGTGGTTGGAGGGGACGAACCTCCGGACCTTTTACCCCACTGCAAAGCTCGCCCCAAAACGCCACGGACCGTTCCGAATCAAGAAAGTCTTATCGGCGGTCTCGTATGAACTAGACCTTCCAAAGATGTGGAAGATACACCCCGTGTTCCATGCGAACCTCCTTACGCCATATAAGGAGACGGAACTCCATGGGGCTAACTTCACGCGACCCCCACCTGACCTTATCGAAGGGGAAGAAGAGTTCGAAGTGGAGCGCATGTTACAATCTCGCCTTCATGGCAGAGGGCGCAAACTTCAATTCCTCATCCAGTGGAAGGGATTTCCCATGAGTGACAGCTCGTGGGAACCACTCGATAACGTCCGCCACGCACCTGACTTAATCGCCGAATTCTACCGGCAAAATCCTACCGCCGAAGGGGCTGGACGAAAGATATAAAAGATACACCCTCTCCGCCCACTCTCGTCACCCACGATCATCCCTGGAAACCTCATGTCTGACACACCCATCATCACTACTGTGCCTGCTCGCCCCCCATCTCAGATCATTCTTGAAAACCTGACAGTACCGTCCCAAGAAGCTGGCATCCCAGTTATTGTCATGGACGCGTATTATTTTCCCTATTTTTCTGTATTTATACGGATTTATTTGGTGAAGATATGAAGGGCCGAAGTACAGAGGTATTCGTTAGTCACATGTGTTTGCCACCATGTGCACGTGATCGTGGGAATTAGTATCCCTCATTAGTACGGACTCATACGATTGGACGATAAGGATAGAAGGGACTAGAAGGATCTAGAATGTGCTTAGTAGTTTACACTTACTCGCTGTATTAGGTTTTACTCAGCAAGTGGAGCCGCTCGTAAGCGTTATGACAGAGTGCCACGTCAGCACCATAGATAACGCTATTAATAGACACGACGCATCAGCTCCTGAGTCATAGGACCTTACTGTACACTTAGTAATAGTGTTCGAACTCAGTTTAGACTCAGCCGCAGTAGTGTATATAAGCTTCCCTGTAGCGTCCTGAGTGGAACCAACTTGTCCTCTTGGTTCTCCACTCAGGTGCGCATTCCACTGTATTCCCTTACTTCTCTCCAATCTAACTTGTCCTCTTGGTTCTCCACTCAGACGTGCCACTGTGTGATCACCTTAGACTAGAGTTCTTGTATAAAGACTCCATGTGTCTATATCTCCACAGTGACAGTACGTTGGCGTGTGACTTGTCTCTGCGCCGAGTTGAGTGTGCTTACCTGTGCAGTTCACTTTAGCTTTTACTTGACTTGGCGTAGCGCGGCAGTCGCACCGCTACATTAGGACAAGTTCCTCTTTCACACTCTCGGGTTACCTACCTGCCAGTCTTACTTCCGTTATCATCTTTCCCTCTAGGTGGTTGACGACCATCAGTCCCTTGTGTTATCTACCTCATTCTTTGCCTGTGGACCTCCGTAAGCAGAATCTGTGCATTCGTGGTACAACTCTAGTGTCCGTAAAATCGGCATAGATTGTGCTTGCCTTTATTTGTCGTATCTGGTCACAGTTCGACATCTGGGTACTGGCTGCAGAACTGGTCACCACGCCAGATAAGCTGCAGTTAGACGTTGAGCCAGCCAGGCCTAGCCTGCGACAGCTGTACGCGTAGTAAACAGAAAAGTTTGAGAGCGCTTCGGCGTGAGAGGCAGCCAACAGGTCGAGAAGACTGAGGCAGACAGCCTTGTAGCTCTACACATACCCTTACCCCACTCCTGAGTGTCCCTTTATCGCCGCAGCCTCGCACAGTGTGAAACAATCACTGTGTATTGGTCTCGCTTGATAGGGCATTCCACGCATCCTCGAGTTAGTGTTCCGCGCTCGTTGTATCCAGTCGTCTTTACCCACCTATCCTCCTAATTTTCATCCTGCCTCGCATATTTGCGAACGTTCGTGCCCGACTCCATCATCTCTTTAGGAGGAGACAAGCATCCATCCCACCAGTCCCGACGCCCCCTAGTAATCAAGCCTCTGCTTCGGCATCGCTTCACGTATTAAGGACACCTCAGATTACCAACAAGCGTGCTCCTTCCCCATCCTTATCCACACACGGGTCGTCATCAGCTTCATTCCATTCCGCACACTCCTCCTCCCAAGAAACCCTCACCCAGTCAGGCGAAAGCTTCATAGACGAAGACGGTGTCAATATCCGTTACCAGGGATTCCAATTAGAACTACCCCCTCGTAACCTTGCCGAACAATACGTACAGGCAATTTACGGTGACCCCAGATTTCGTTACGGACTTCTAGACCTTTACGGTTTCGAACGCGAAGTTAACGGCACGGGCTACACCGTTCCCCAACTGGTCGCATTTGCAGCAGATCTAGTTCCACATCTCTCTCCCCCTCCCTCTCCTTCACCACCTCACAGTGGCTCCCAGCGGTCGGCAGAAAGCCAAGCAGGCTCAAGCCCAGTATCCTCGCGGAGTTCACTCCAAATTCGCGCTCCCTCCCCTCACGAAGAGTGAAAAAGCCTTCACTTCTTCAGTAGTAGACTGGGACGAAATCTCGCCTGACGAACAATTAATTCTCCTAGAGAATTATCGAAAGGCACAAGAAGAAGCAGAGAGAAAAGAGAGACAGGCCCAACTAGACGCAATGGCCGACCCCATCGCATCCACATCCACAGCCACCTCGGGTTCTGCACCCGCTCCTCCCACAGTCCAGGATTGTCTGGACCTCATACACCAACTCAGTTTGGCCATGGGTGTCATAGCCCAGGAGGTCGAGGATCTGACACAAGCCGTCGGCGCGTCTCACGCCACCCGACCCCACTCTAATGGTAATAAAAAGGACATAGTGGCCCGCCCAAAGCCATGGGACGGGAAGGGCGACTCCACAGAAGCCCGTCATTTCCTTGCAGCTTACCATAACTGGGCCAGCTCCACGGGAGACGCCATGAACACATGGCATGATGTAGACAAGAGGTGGTACATTGACGAAGGTC
This sequence comes from Lactarius sanguifluus, assembly GCA_021527775.1. Lineage (NCBI taxonomy): Eukaryota > Fungi > Basidiomycota > Agaricomycetes > Russulales > Russulaceae > Lactarius > Lactarius sanguifluus. The sequence continues at coordinate 138,733 of JAKEYF010000142.1, read as the reverse complement.
GATGGACCGCGGCCGCCCTCAACCTTATGGAAGGGGACGCAAAGACCTGGGCCCTTCCATATCTGGAAGAGGCAAATCAAGGTGGAATCGCCGTTCGGCGGAACCTTTGCCGGTTTCATCAAGGCCTTTAACCTCAGGTTCAGCCCATGGGACACCACAGACTTAGCGTGAGAAGCGCTCAAAAAGACAAAACAAGGTCGCAAGGAGGTGACCCAGTATATTCTCTGTTCGACCAGTATGCCGGACAGACGAAGTGGTCTGAAGAAGACCTATGCACCCTGGTTCTACTGATGGCCTCTCAGAGGAAATCAAGGACATCCTCGCATTCACGGGGAAAATAGCTCTAGGATACAAAGATCTGCGAAAGGCCTCGCAAGACATCGATCAACGCATGCGGGCCCGGAAAGCAGAGAAGGGGGGTGAAAGCTCCCGAATTACACCTACATCGGCCAATCCCGATGCCATGCAAGTAGACGCCACGCGTCAGCAGGGCAAGAAACAGGGACCAGCCGATATCTTAAAAACAAGAGCTGAGTACCAGACGTGGATGAAGGGGAAGTGTTACAGGTGTGGATCTACAGAACACTCAAAGAAGGATGGAAATCACGAAAGGGACGTGTGCAACTGGTGCCAAAGAGTTGGGCATCGTGCACCCATCTGCATGACCAAAAAGATGGGGAAACCAGCTAAAGCCAAGGCCGCAGCAACGGATTCCCCTAGTCCACCATCGTCTTCCAATACTGCGGTAGCATCCGCCTCCTCCAGTTCAAGCACCTCTCCGGCCAAGGCGTCACAGGTAGACGTAGCCAAATTGATGGAGATGGTGAAAAAGCAGCAAGAGCAAATCAAATCGCTCAAGGCGGCTTTTTAGTACAAGGGACCAGCATGGCTGCGTCTGGCCCCTTATTTACAGTAGATGACTCGGCTTCTTGTAGTTGTAAAATGCTTACGCTCTCGCCTCGTTTCGGACTTATCTCCTGTAATTCATACAATTTCTTCCTCTACCTGTAAGTTAGATAGTAGTGTCGGTTCCGTTTCTTGTCTTCTCGGCCCCTCCACATCTACATCTGCCTCGGAGATGAACAATATATGTAGTGTTCCTGTTGCTCCACCCTTTCTCGAAGCAGCGCCGCACGTGATGAATTCTGATGCAGCACTGTCTTCAACTATTATTCCCGAAACAAAAGATAAAAAATCACATTTTCATATTTCTGTGTATTTAAAAGGACGTCATCGTACTGTAAAAGTAGCAGCAATGGTAGACTCGGGGGCAACTTCGTTGTTCCTCGACAAAAAGTACGCTGACCGCCACAAGATGTTCCAGGTTCCTCTTGAGAATCCCATCATCCTCTATAACATAGACGGGACACTCAATGAAGCCGGTAGTATCACCCACAAAGTTCGACTTAATCTCCAAGTCGGACCAACGGAAGAAAGTCATGACTTCCTAGTCACTTCCCTTGGCCCAGAGAACGTCATTTTGGGACTACCCTGGCTCAGGTTACGGAACCCGGAAATAGATTGGCAGGAAGGCACAATGCGTCTCAATTCCACCGCTGAAATAGCGCCACCGGAACTTGAGATAGAGGTGACGCGCATTATGGCAAACCGTATGGAACGCCGCCGTCTCCTTGCAGAGAAAGTGCTAGACATGGCCCAGGACGAAGTTTTCTGTTTGGCAGGCTTCACGTATAGTCAGCAGATAGCCGAGAAAGCTACTGCAGCCAAGCCAAAGAAAACATTCAAAGAAATGGTACCGAAGCACTATCGCGACTTCGCAAAAGTCTTCTCTGAGGAAAAATCCCAGAGGCTCCCTGAGCATCAACCATGGGACCACGCTATTGATCTTGAACCAGATGCAGTCAAGCACTGGAAAATCAAAACGTACCCCATGTCACCCAGCGAGCAAGTGGAACTCGATAAATTCCTGCAAGAGCACATTGCTAAAGGATATCTGGTCCCATCTAAGTCACCGATGGCATCTCCAGTATTCTTTATCAAAAAGAAAGACGGAAAGCTCCGTCTAGTGCAGGACTATCACTGTCTTAATAAAATTACTATTAAGAACTGCTATCCACTTCCACTCGCGGCTGACATCATCAACCGGTTGAAAGGAGCAGAATACTTCACAAAGTTTGACGTTCGATGGGGCTATCATAATATTCGAATCCGAGAAGGAGACGAATGGAAGGGTGCTATAGTCACCAACCGCGGACTGTTTGAGCCAAAAGTAATGTACTTTGCCATGACCAACAGCCCTGCAACCTTCCAAGCCCTCATGAACGCAATATTCGCGGATCTCATCGCAGAAGGAGAAGTCGCAGTCTATATGGATGATATCCTCATCTATAGCAGAGACCTCGACCACCATCGCAAGATTGTACGCGAGGTGCTCCAGAGGCTCGAAAACTACGACCTCTATCTCAAACCCGAGAAATGCGATTTCGAGAAACGTGAAATGGAGTATTTAGGGATGATTATCCGTCCCAGAGAAGTGCAGATGGACCCTGGCAAGGTCTCTGCAGTAAGGGAGTGGCCTACACCCACGAATCTCAAAGAAGTTAGAGCATTCGTTGGGTTCGCCAACTTCTATCGTAGATTCATTAAGGACTTTGCGGCTATTGCCTGACCCTTACATGACCTCACGAAGAAGGATACTCCATGGCACTGGCATTCTGAGCAGCAGAAAGCTTTCGACGATTTGAAGGGACGTTTCGTTCAAGAACCTATTTTAAAGGTGTACGATCCGAACCTCCCCACTCGAGTCGAAACAGATGCTTCAGGATTTGCTACTGGCGGGATACTCACTCAGAAGTACCTGGACGGTCTTTGGCACCCCGTTGCGTACCGCTCAGAGTCAATGAGCAAAGAAGAGCGCAACTACGAAATCTATGACAGAGAGATGCTAGGCTTAATCCGCGCCTTAGAGGACTGGAGACATTTCCTCGAAGGGATCTCCTTTGAAGCGATCACCGACCATAAGAATATGGAATGGTGGGCAAGCATGAAAGACTTAAATCGCCGGCAAGCACGCTGGGCGTTATATTTAAGTCGCTTCGCCTTTAAAATCACTTACAAAAAGGGAGACTCTATGCAAGCCAACGCACTCAGTAGATTTTCCAAAGACCACGTCAGGGACAACGAGGACAACCGCCAGGTTCAGGTTTTACAACCTAAGCATTTCCTCAATGCCGCCCAAGCACACTTCCGCCCAGAAGTGGACTCCCTTGGCAGTCGCATCAAACTCGCGTCTATAAAAGAAGCCGAAGTTATAGAGGGTCTTAAAAGCTTACAAAAGACCGCTCCTAAGGCTCTTACAGACAGAGTTGCGCTGTGGGAAGAAGAAGACGGTCTCATTTACCACCGTGGGAAGTTATATGTCCCAAACGATCGTGCCCTTAGAAGGGATGTGGTAAAATCATGCCACGACACAACGATCGCAGGACATCCCGGTAAAAACGGAACCATCGAGCTAGTTAGTTGCTACTATTGGTGGCCACGCATGGCAGGCTTCATAAGTTCATACGTAGAAGGATGCGATCGATGCCAACGCTATCGCAAAGATCTGCACCCCAAAGCTATGATTCAGCCGCAAGAAGTACCTGAGGGTCCATGGCAGTTGATTGGGATCGATTTAATCGGCCCTCTGCCTATGTCACGAGGAAAGGACATGATCCTTAACATAGTGGATCATTATACGAAACAGATCCATCTATTCCCAGTGACTTCTCAGATTACGGCTGATGGGGTAGCATCCATCTACTTTGAACAAGTCTTCCCCTTGCACGGGATCCCTCGAAAGATCATCAGTGATCGAGGACCCCAGTTTGCTGCAAGGAGCATGTGGGCACTCTATAAGTGACTAGGAATAGACGCAGGTCTCACTAATGCCTATCACCCTCAAGCTAATGGACAGGTAGAGCGCAAAAATCAAGAAGTAGAAGTCTACTTGCGCTTGTTCATTAGTAAGAGGCAGGATGATTGGGCAGACCTGCTCCCCACCACGGAATTCGTAATCAACAGCAGACTTAACTCAGCTACGGGTCATACACCCTTTGAGTTGCTGTATGGCTACACGCCTGATTTCACGATTCCAGCTGGTAGGCCGACTGGTATTCCAACGCTCGATAAGCGTCTTCAGCACTTAGTTTCCTCTAGAAAGGATGCAGAGGCAGCTCTACGCCAAAGTAAACGGCGAATGCAGACAGACGTTGAACAAAGGCATAAGCCACACGCCTTTAATGTCGGGGATAAAGTCTGGTTGCAAGCTAAGCAAATAAAGATACACCAGCAGTCGTCCAAATTGGGTCCAAAGCAGTTAGGCCCATTTGAAGTCACTGAAGTCAGAAGTGACGTCGACTACAAGCTTGCACTCCCCCCTGCATTACGGATCCATGATGTATTTCATGTAGACCGCCTCTCCCCTTACAAGGGAAACGAAGTTAACGGGCTTTTGCCACCTCCACCTGAACCCGTCACAGTCGAAGGGGAAGAAGAGTACGAAGTAGACCACATAAGAGACTCAAAACTCTTCGGTCGTACTCTTAAATACCTAGTTCACTGGAAGGGCTACGGAGAGGGCGAGGACACTTGGGAACCTGCAAAAAACCTAGCGCATGCCCCGGAAACGCTTAGAGAGTTCCACTCTTTAAATCCGGGTGCACCTAGAAAAATAGCAGCTCTCATTTACGCGTCCTTGCCTTGGCAGTCTCCTCACATGTACACAGAGGCCAACGCGGACGTCGACCCTTAAGAAGGGGGGTGATGTCATGGACGCGTATTATTTTCCCTATTTGTCTGTATTTATACGGATTTATTTGGTGAAGATATGAAGGGCCGAAGTACAGAGGTATTCATTAGTCACATGTGTTTGCCACCATGTGCACGTGATCGTGGGAATAGTATCCCTCATTAGTATGGACTCATACGATTGGACGATAAGGATAGAAGGGACTAGAAGGATCTAGAATGTGCTTAGTAGTTTACGCTTACTCGCTGTATTAGGTTTTACTCAGCAAGTGGAGGCCATCAGTAAGAACGCAGGGAACTTCCACCTTTTTAGCTGGTGTGCCAGCAGAAAGCCAGTGCAAGTTGCACAAGTTGGCAAGTTGAATATAGCTGTTTCAAAATATTTTTAATATTAGAATAAATAATAGATAAAACTATTTATAGTATTAATTAGTGTTAATTACTACACCATATTTGTCATATATATTTAGTCATATCTATCTTAGTCATGATGGTGAGGTTTGCAGCATAAAAATAATATTTTATTCAGAATCAGACAAATACATAGGTACTAAGTACTACAGTGCCAGTGGTGACAGGGTCGGTAGCGGTGGCGGGGCTGGGGTCGTGACGTGGCATGCGTGGCACCGTGTTGTGGTGGTGTTGGGGTGGGATCGGGCGTGGTGGGTCGGCATGCCGGTGGAGTGGCATGGTGGGTGGCGGGGCTGGGCCGTGTTGCTGGCGTCACGGCGATCGCGAGGTCTTGCGCACCGTGTTGGGATCGCGACGGGGCTTGTGAGTGTCGCGCCGGGGTGGTGGTGGTGTGGCGTAGTTAGCGTGGCATGGGCCGGGGTGGCTGTGGTGGCACCTGGGTCGTGACGAGGCATCGTGTGGGCCTGCACCGTTGGGGTGACGGCGCGGCGTGGTGGTGGTTGGGGTGGTGATGAGTGAAAGAATAAAAACAAAAAACAAAAAACAGAAACTCACTTAACGGGTGTGTAGTCGCGTGAGGTAGGTCTTGCGAATCGTGTTGGGGGTGCCGTCGTGGTGGGTCTTGCATGTCGTGACGTGGCTCCGGGGGCTTTCGTGCAGCGAGTTACTGGCGGTAGAGGTTGTGGCTGGAGGGAGACGGGGCCACGAGCTGACGCGTGGTGAGATGGCGAGGCAGCTGCAGTGGTGACATGGTCAATGAGAAACGATAGGGAAAAAAAGAAAGAAAAAAACTTATCATAGAGCCGTAGACTGAAGCCGAGCTCGTCGTCGTCAGCCGGGGTCTTGCGTTTGCGTGTCGCGACGGCATGGTGTCAGGGGGGGGTGTTTGGAGTTCGCACGGTGGGGTGGTGGTGGTGGTGGTGAACTTGCGTGGGGGCAAAAGACGGCGGCGGGGTGATGTATGGCAAAGGCGGTGGAAGTGACGTGGTTCTGTGACAGTGAGCAACGATGTCAAACACAAAAATAAGAAAAAAAACTTATCTGGTCCAGCTTGACATTGTTGCGTGTTGGTGACCGTCGTGATTGCAGTGGGATTGTGGGCATCAGTCCTGCCACTTGAAAAGTAAGGGTTGGACCATTTTTCAGGATGGAGCAGGTTGGTAGAAGGGAGATGAACCGTGAACCAATTGCAAGGAACATTGTACGGTATACGACTTTCGGAAAATGTCTGCGTTTACATAATTCGGACTTTCGGTTGTTCCCGAAAAACGCTGACTGAATTACCGCCAACTACTCCCACATTACCAGTGCCAGTGACACGACATGCATACGACATTTCTTGTAGTTCGTCTTCCTCCTGCCAACTTGCTCCATCCTGATAAACAGTCCAACCCTTACTTTTCAAGTGGCAGGACTGATGCCCACAATCCCACTGCAATCACGATGGTCACCAACACGCGACAACGTCGAGCTGGACCAGATAAGTTTTCTTTTCTTATTTTTGTGTTTGACATCGTTGCTCACTGTCACAGAACCACGTCACTTCTGCCACCTTTGCCATACATCACCCCGCCGCCGTCTTTTGCCCCTATGCAAGTTCACCACTACCACCACCACCACCACCCTGCCGTGCGAACTCCAAACACCCCCCCTGACACCATGCCGTCACAACACGCAAACGCAAGACCTGGCTGACGACGACGAGCTCGGCTTCAGTCTATGGCTCTATGATAAGTTTTTTTTCTTTCTTTTTTTCCCTATCATTTCTCATTGATGTGACAGACCACGTCACCGCTGCAGCTGCCTCGCCGTCTCGCCATGCGTCAGCTCATGGCCCCGTCTCCCTCCAGCCACAACCTCTACCGCCAGTAACTTGCCGCACGAAAGCCCCCGGAGCCACGTCACGACATGCAAGACCCACCACGACGGCACCCTCAATACGATTCGCAAGACCTACCACTCATGCGACTACGCACCCGTTAAGTGAGTTTCTGTTGTTTTTTGTTTTTATTCTTTCACTCATCACCACCCCAACCACGCCATTTCACCACCACGCCGCGCCGTCACCTCAACGGTGCAGGCCCCACGATGCCTCGTCACGACCCAGGCGCCACCACAGCCACCCCGGCCCATGCCACGCTAACTACGCCACGCCACCACCACCCCGGCGCGACCCCAACACGGCGCGCAAGACCTCGCGATCACTGTGATGCCAGCAACACGGCCCAGCCCCACCACCCACCGCGCCACTCCACTGGCATGCCGACCTGACCCGCCACGCCCGATCCCGCCCCAACACCACCGCAACACAGCGCCACGCATGCCACGTCACAACCCCAGCCACCATCACACTTACAAGCCCCATCGCGCCACTCTACCACCACGCCGGCTCGCTGCGACATGGCAAGCCCCACGTGCCACGTCACGACCTGTCACGACTGGGACTTGCGGCGCCTTAGACTACTGTACTAGTACTCATGTATTTGCTTGATTCTGAATAAAATAATATTTTTATGCTGCAAACCTGATGTGACATATGACTAATGATATGATATGACAAATATGATATGACAAATATGTGACAAATATAATATGACAAATATTTAACTTAGATGATATGCCTAATACTTGGACTTGTATGACTTCCTTGACTTTCTGAACTTGTCCTGCTTGCTGGTCATCGCTGTGTAAAAAACTTTTTGAAGGATTAGACATGGCTTGTGCAACTGCCAAATTGCTAACTTTATGGGTTGTACCAGGTGGCACCACCAGGCGCCAGGTGGTACAACCCCCGTCAAGCAACCCGTACAAATACTGATGAGCCGCTCGTAAGCGTTATGACAGAGTGCCACGTCAGCACCATAGATAACGCTATTAATAGACACGACGCATCAGCTCCTGAGTCATAGGACCTTACTGTACACTTAGTAATAGTGTTCGAACTCAGTTTAGACTCAGCCGCAGTAGTGTATATAAGCTTCCCTGTAGCGTCCTGAGTGGAACCAACTTGTCCTCTTGGTTCTCCACTCAGGTGCGCATTCCACTGTATTCCCTTACTTCTCTCCAATCTAACTTGTCCTCTTGGTTCTCCACTCAGACGTGCCACTGTGTGATCACCTTAGACTAGAGTTCTTGTATAAAGACTCCACGTGTCTATATCTCCACAGTGACAGTACGTTGGCGCGTGACTTGTCTCTGCGCCGAGTTGAGTGTGCTTACCTGTGCAGTTCACTTTAGCTTTTACTTGACTTGGCGTAGCGCGGCAGTCGCACCGCTACAGTTATGGGATACGACGCCTATACCCCCTACTCACGCATCGTCACACCCGACCCTCTGCCGGAGTTCACGCTCGACCCGGAAACCTCGCTACCCACTGTCGTCGAACTGGCTGAGTCACCGGAATCCCCTGAATCCACATCTCCACCCCCACTCATCTCACAGCCCACGCTAAGCACGCTCCACCAACCCGACCTCCCACTCCCCCCATTCCCACCTGGCATAGACCACGTATTTACCCCTCGCCCCACTGTTGAGCTTGCTGTCCCCGACCGCCGCTACGCCCTCCTTGACGATGAAGACAAGGATAAGTCAGGGGAGCTGGGCATCCCCTACTTCCTTAACGACCCCACTTCCCCACGCTTCCACCCGCTCATGATTGGAGAGCCGGGGAAGAAGGAAGTAGCGTGGTATATCTATTACCGGAAGGATTATCAGGAGGTTGTAGGCACCATGGGCAAGGGGGAACCTTGCTACGTCACATCCGTCTACCTACGTACCGTCCAAGCTAACCAACTCCCACAACACGTCACGGACCAGCAGGTGGACCTATTCCACCCTCACAACCCTTGCTGCATCGTAATCGATGAGGTGATCTCCTCTCTCCACTACCCTGCGCTCCACGCGGACATCTCCCGCCTACGCACCTGCCTTGAAGCACGAGACGCGCTCAAGGTGCGTCGGGACGACCTTCGCCGGCTGGAGGCCGAGGCGTTGAAGGACCAATTCCACCTCGACATGAACATGTCGAGTGTACGGAAGAGGTTGCAGTACGCCCGAATCATCCCCCTCATTAGTGACCGATACGTGGAACTAATGATGAAACCCACTCGCCCCCGCCACGCATCAGAGCTCCGCGCCGACAGCGTGGACGAGATGCCCCTACCACCACGGGCTGGAGGACCTAGCGAGATGCCGCGCCTTCAAGGGGAAGGCAGCATGCGTCGTCGCAGGTGTTATGAGTGTTGGTTGAAAGACCACCTTGTCAGGGATTGCCCCGAGCGAGGGCGGCGGGACGCATGCCAGTGGTGTGGCAGTCTCGCCCATCACGTGGACGTCTGCCTCATAAGGTGACTGTCCCCAATGTCTGCTCGGTACGAGAATCCCACGCCGCGAACCCGCTGGTGTGGGAAGTGTCTCGATTGGAAGGCAACGCATGACGAAATCGACTGCCCCCAGTATGAAGGATGTCGTAAGTGTGGCCGCAGGGGGTGTCACATGTTCTTACGCTCTCACACCTGCCCCCGCTCCCCGTCTCCTGACCCCGCCACTGTAATTCCCGAGGAGGACTGTTACTATACTAGTGACTAGTCGAAGTCGTGGCGACTTCGAGTCTGACGGGGGGTAATGTTACGATTCTCTCCTTCTGTTTTGCCTCATGTCTTGTGACTCGCGTTCGGTGTCAGACTTCCATTGTACTTTTATGATACGATCCGCTTCGATTCGCGCCTCGGCTCTTATCTCGCGCCTAGTGCATGACCGTTACGACGCCCCGTGGTGCGACTTCCAGAACCCGCTGACGACTTCTGATCTACGCGTCATCCCGCGGGACTCCCTTGTTCTCTTTTCATGCTTTCCCTTTGTTAGCTCGCTAGGACCCGGATCCTAGGATCGCGCCATATGTTTGTCTCTGACAAACATCGTGTACTAGTATATAAGTCCCACGCTACCTAGCTTGTACGGTAGACTTGACTTCTTGTGTAATACCACACTGCTGTCTGTTCTCACGATCCGATCCCTTGAGTCGCACTTTCGCTTGACTCCCCCGTTTTGCTCGCCGTTGCGCTTGAGCCTATCCCTGCTACTACCCTTGTGTCCACAGAGGCCAAGTGGTACTTGTTCATCATCGAACTAAGTCGTAACTGACTTACTCCTGTCCTGTTACCGTCCGTGACTTAACCGAAGTACACGTCGTACTTAACACCCCTGTGGTGGCGTTACACCTTCACAGGACAAAGTCAAGCTGAGACACTGGGTCGACCCCCAAAACCTCAAAAGAATAAACGGAATATGGTACCGGCAAGGTCAACGAGTTATAACCGGGGACAGAATTGAGAAATGAAAACTCATCGCAAAACATCACGATTCACCAATCCACAGACATCCAGGGATCAAAAGAACTCAACAGCTTGTGCAACGACAATACTGGTGGCCTGAAGTGAACAAGAACGTCAAAGAATACATGAAGGGATGCGCAGAGTGCCAAAGGCACAAAGTAAATACGAGGCCAATACGTGCCGCTCTCCATCCCATTACACCCACTCCTAACACAGCCCCGTTCAAGACCATAGCACTCGACTTCATAACTAAACTGCCAAAATCTGATGACTACGACTCCATCCTCATGATAACGGACCACGATTGCATGAAAGCTTCCATCTTTATCCCATGCATTGAGGAAATCACAGCCGAGGAGACGGCAGCACTGTACGTAACCCACGTGTTCAAAAGATTCGGATTACTGGCCAAAATTATCAGCGATCGAGACCCACGATTTGCATCCAAGTTCACAAGGGAATTATGCCGCATACTGGACATCAAGCAGAACATATCAATGGCCTATCATCCCCGAACAGATGGACAATCAGAACACACCAATCAGTGGCTCGAACAATATCTGAGGTTCTGGACCAAAGAGCGGCAAGATAACTGGGCGTCATTCCTACCGATGGCGGAATTCACGCATAACAATTGGGCGCATGAACACACAAGTCTCCGTTCCACCTCCTCATGGGGTATGATCCACGCACTGATTGGACAGATAAGACATCCATGATACCATGAGTCGAAACACGCGTGGAGCAATTCCAAGAAGCACCGAAAGAGGCCCAGGAACTGATGAAAAAGGCCCAGAACCTCTGGGTGAAGCACAAACACACCCCACGTTTCAAGACCGGTGACCTTGTATGGCTAGAAGGGAAGCATCTCCACACCAATCAACCCACCACCAAGCTCGCGGCTAGATGGCACGGTCCTTTTAAAATCAACCAGGTGATGTCCCCTATCAATTACCGGTTGGAACTTCCCACACAGTGGAGCATACACCCAGTGTTTCACATCGATCTTCTCACACCATATCACGAGACCGATATGCACAGAGAAAATTTCCAGCGCCCGCCACCAGATCTGGAGGACGGTCAAGAAGAATATGAAGTCGAACGAATTCTAGACACTCGGCATTTCGGCAGGGGACGGCGACTTCAATATTTGGTCAAATGGAAGGGCTATCCAGACTCAGAAAATCAGTGGGTCAACAAAGACGACATATTCACTGATGAAGCCATAGCAGAGTATGAACAATCAACACTCCGACCAACCTGCAAGATAAAAGGAAGGATGACCCGGTCGAAATCATTAACCCACTCATCTCCCTTACACACTGGATTCCTCTCATCCATCTTCATGTCCCTTCCCCATGCCACCGATGCCCTCGTCGAAATTGCCTCAAACGTTGGAGCCGTCACCTATCAAGAGCTCCAGGAAGCTCTCCAAACCGTACTCCTGGCCGAATACAAACCCAACACCAGCAACCCCGCCACTTGGTGGATCCTCACCGAAGGCGGGCAACGCCTCAACACCACACCCATCACCACGGCCAAACTTGATCGGCTTCATGCAGCTCTCCTGGAATCTGCGCCTCCCTCACCTGGACTTGGCGCAGTGCGGATTGAATCCCTCACCAAGGCTGAGGCGGCCGCTGCCTGCTTACTTGACGCCCAAGCAGAAGATCGATTGGAAGGAGGAGGCGGAGGAGTGGACGGAGAGCCAACTGTGGTCAGCTATCATGTTGAGACTCAAGAGGAACCAGCGTCGCGAGGAGGTAATCCAGGAGTTGAAGAAGAGTCGGGAGATCCGGCAGAAGTTAATGCAGGACAAGTTGGCCGTAATCGCCCAGCTGACAAAACGGTTCTCGAGCAAGTCCGGGGGAGTTTGAAGCAGTGGTACCCAGATGAGCACCCCCTTATCATCACAGCCACCGACACCAACAACCCAAATGAAACCCCGTATGCGTGTGACACACTGGGATGCCCCCTATACTGAGGTGACGTGCACACAGATGCGCCCCCTCTCCACCCCTCCTTATGTCTCCACTACATCCAGTGAGGCGAACGACCCCTCCCAGCTGGCTACAAGTACAACCATGCCGAGGACTTCGTCCACTTCCAGGTCGATGACGGCCACGGGAGTGTGTGTCAGGCCACCTACGTACAGGTGGTCATGAACGCTGACCCGCTGGTGCTTGTGCTGGTGGAGGACAGCGATAAGGTCTTCTCCAAGGCCTTGTACGCAGAACCCCACATCAAGGAGGCGGGCAAGCCAGTCTACCCCAGGGAGGACATGTTCCTCTTCAAGGCTGGGTACTACGATCGACCGCGCCTCGACCGCGCGGTTAACGAGTTGCGCAACACCAGCGTGAAAGCGGAGATCCACCGCTATCGCTCGTACGTGGCCGAAGAAACCTGGATGCATCAGCGTATCATGGGATTGTCAGGGGCGTTAGGAGGGGTACAGGTGGAACTCAAGAAGTGTAAGTTCCACCTCAAGATGGCTAACGTAATGGACAGAATCGAAGAGAGGCAGTCGGGGTGGATGGGAGGAGTCGGACCGACTCAGCGCCAAGGACGTTGCACCTGAAAAGGGGGTGATGTTACGGTAACGGATGTGGACCCATACTTATGCACATGGCCTGCTGAGTAAAGGAGTAATCGGCCTCGGACTTATCTCATACCTGAGTATCACATGTATTGTCTCATGACTCGGCCCCAGGATCGCTATAGTAGGGTTCGAGTTATTATAGCTACTGGTTACAAGTTTGGAGAGGAGCTTTAAAGCTACCTTGCATTTGTATAACTACTGGAGGTGAAAGACCAAGATATGCCATCTTGGTCTTCTTGCAATCACCACTTCATTCGCATCTGCAAACTCTACTGCCTGACTGCTCCATCTCTTTCTCTTTCTCTTTCTCTTTCTCTTTCTCTTTCTCTTTCTCTTTCTCTTTCTCTTTCTCTTTCTCTTTCTCTTTCTCTTTCTCTTTCTCTTTCTCTTTCTCTTTCTCTTTCTCTTTCTCTTTCTCTTTCTCTTTCTCTTCTCTTCTCTCCTCTCTCCCAGCTGACGTCTACCTTGTCCAGGACAAGTGTATAGGGCATGTGACTCCAAGTCATCTGAGTGAAGCTAAGTTGTGAATCCCCTTACGAAGTCCAAGTCGGACTTAACGCTCGTGGCGGTGTTACAGGGTGGCGTGTGTTTTGGGCTTGGTAAGCGAACAGGTGAGACGTCTCAGACGGTTGGTTGACCTGGAGGTGGTTTTGTAGGGCCACTGTGGGGTCCATGTCCCCATTCTGCGAGGCCCAGTACACGTCCTTGCCCTCACTGCTGGCAGATTTGGTGGCGGGGAGGTGGAGGACAGTTACCTTGCAGCCACTCCGATCCTGGTCATAGGACAGGTTTTGGGTGGTGATGTGGGCACTGGGTTGGAAACTGCTCAGTGTGCGGACCATAAATTTGCCTAATCTGGTGGAGGCATAGAAACAGGTAGTCAGGCAGGTGAAAACTGCCACATCCAAAGGGTCCTCTGGGTCGAGATGTTGTCGGATGGCAGCGATGAAATCAGGGGTGTAGGGGAGGCGTTCCTTTCTCCTCGACGAGTCTGGAGTTAGCTTGTGGGTGGCGTGCAGCATGGTGTCCATCTCTTTCTTGTCTAAAACCCAGGGGACACTGTGCAGGACATGCCAGGCATGCACCCCATTCAGATAATTGGAGATCGTCTTGCCCAAATAAGCTGCTGCCATGTATGCGATGAAGGCTGAGAGGAGGTCTTGGGCAGTGGGGCCCTGGCCGGCTCTGGAATTCCCTTGCTGTCGCAGAAATGGTGCCACATTAACAGGCCTGAGCCATACACCGCACGCGTATCCTCCTCCCACACATGAGCCATTGTATCCTTGATGTGCTCTCTCTCTGTGGGGCTGAGGGCGGAGGTGCTTGTGAGCAGCGTTGGGGCATAGGTTGGGATCCACAGCCTCAGGCGGTCCTTGGCAAAGCACTGGGGATGCAGGAGGGAGTGACGAGGGGCCAGGGGAACAGCGTGAGGTGTGGGCCTCCTACATGGGGAGGTCATGGTGGGAGGAATCGGCAGCTGGCATGGCCTCGTGTCAAAGAGCTTAGGCCGCTTGGCCTCTCTTGGGTCGATGATCAATGGTGCATGGAGGGCATCCCGTGGGCATCTCAACCAACTAACGGTGGCTGCTCTCATCAGGTTGACCAGATCCAACGTCGACAAGGAAGGGTCACACTTCCTCTGGGATGGGGATGAACTGGAGGAGGTGATCGGGAGGAGGATAGTGCCCTTGGGAGGGGGCGTCAGTGGGATTTTGTGCACTGGGGATGTATCTGGTGTGAATCAACCAACCGCCGCCTTCCGAAAGGTTGAGTATGCAGCGGAAGACATGGTTGGTGGGCCTGTTGGCACTGGACCTCTTCCACCATCCTTCGACGATGGCTTGATTGTCCCCATAAACTTTGAGGTGTTCGCCCTTGCTTGCGTGCAAGCGTAGACCGCGGACAAGGAGCTCGAAGCCAATGGCTTCAGCCCACTGTATGTCTCTGCCCTGGGACTTCCAGCCATTGATGAACCGCCACGCTCACCACCCAGGGCCGATTGTGATCGCCACCCCAAAACCAGAGCTAGCATCTGAGTAGGCCTCGTAGTCAACAAGGGGCCAGAGGTTAGGGATGGGTCAGGAGAATTCGGATCGACTGAGCTGCTGCTTCCACCATTCAAGATCGCCCGGAGTGTCCCAAGGTGGGGTATGCGGTATGAAAGGACTGTTGTGGAATGAGGCCAACATGGCCTCCAAGTTGGTGAGGTAGGCTCATCCCACTGTGTCAGAAAAAACGGGAGCACATTATAACTAGTATTATGACCCTTGGGGGTTATATATATTTATAATACATTTATAAACCCTTTATAAACCCCTTATAAACCCTTTATAAACCCTTTATAAATGTATTATAAATATATATAACCCCCAAGGGTCATAATACTAGTTATAATGTGCTCCCGTTTTTTCTGACATGGCATAACCAATGAAGCATGCATGAGCTTTCCGTACAGCCTCTGAGTCTCCAGGAGGTCGTGCACACACTTGGTCTGCCACTCCATGATTGCAGCCAAATATTTGACCTTCTTCCCTTCGAGGAGGTGCACCATTTGAGCACACAGGTCCTAGCAGAGGCCAAGGTAAGGAAATTCAGACAAGAAGGGGATCAACTTCGATGCCTCCCATTGAATGCCAAGGCACAACGAGATGGCGTCAATGTCACTGTCAGCATATGCAAAATTGGCGTCCAGCACAGGCCATGGGGAGGCACTCGCCAGGTCCTGCAGTGCTGAGCTACAATCTTCAACAAACTCTTCTGGGGAGTCATCTGGCTGATTTTTCCCTCTGAACCAAAGGCGGCTGCCATCCAGAGATGTCAACGAGTTATTGTCAAATGAGTGTACTTGTGAGTGTGACTCGTTTGTGACGAGTACTCATGCCTGCGAGTACTCGTTCCCACAAGTACATGCGAGTACAAGTTTCCATTTTGGAACGTGCGAGTACTCATGGTACTCGCGGGGTCACGTGATTATTTTCCGGGTTGGCAAAGATATATTATATTATACACAAAAAGTAAATACTACTACAGACTAAGTACTGTGTAACTACTTGTATAATCCCCTGCGATCCGTGTCAACGCTGCCATCTGAGTCGTTGTTATTGGCCCATGCTAGCGTGTCACGACTCGCATTGTTCCATCATACAGTCATTGACTTGGCATCGTGGTTGTCCCTTGTTGTTGGCCATCGCTCCGCCTTCGTAAGTTGACAGGCGTTGCCCTTGTCATTATCAATGACCTGTGGTCCGAGTAGTGGTCAATGGGCATTGCCCGGTTGTCGTGGTTGATGGGCATTGGCCCGTTGTGGTTCCATTGTTGCCATCACCTCACCCCATTGCTGTTCCTGGTGTCGTAGTCATGGCTGCATTGGCAGGGTGCTGGGTGACAGCTGGAGTTCATGCAGCTCGAAGCTGCGTTGGCAAACTTGAGGCGTGTTGTCGTAGTCATAGTTTGTCATTGGCTATGCACGTGGCTTGGATTGTCAGAGATTCCTCAGCCAATAGAAACTGGCAATCACCGAGCAGGCATGGAAAAGGTCACTTCCCACAGCTTCCCACGCTCAACATCCAAGACTACGACAACCACAAACCCCGCCAACACATATCCTGTCCCAAACACAATGACGATGGCCTGTCACAGCCACCCCCAATGACGACTATGACATAGCAGGCCGCGGCAGCAATGACAACGAAGACGACACACCAGCCGTGGCAACAACAACAACAACGACACACCAGCGACAGTTCAACCACAATGGCAATGACAGCAAGGCTGGCTCATGCGATAGACATCAATGGTGAGCGACGACATGACAGCAAGGCAACCTCAAATGACGACAATGACGACAACACGATAGATGGCGGCAGCAGCGCAGCAATAACACGACAGGCAGTGGTAGTGACCCGGATGCGATGGCAGGGGGTATGCTGGGGCAGGGGGATTATAATTTATAACTACGATAGTACATTATTTGTAACTTCTTTAGTAGTGTAGTGCTAAATAATGAAGTACTCGTTTAAAATGAGTACTCGTGTGACTTAAATGAATACGAGTACTCACACTCACGAGTACTCGCAGCTCAGATGGGTACTTGCAGTGCGAGTACGAGTGTCGGTTCGGAAAACTCAGTGAGTACTCGCACTTACGAGTACTTGCTGCCACGAGTACAAGTCGAGTATGAGTACAACTTCGGAGATTTCCGATGAGTACTCATACTTGCGAGTGTCACTCGTTGACATCTCGTACCTGCCCCCCATGAGTGCGGATCTCAGCATGCCACTCCACTCGCTGAGCATTATATCTGGTGAGGTGCCCTCATGGGACCCTGAAGAAGACGTGATTGTCGACCCATTTGGCCACTGGGCTGATGCCATGACCCTGGAATATGTCCGTGCCAGCATCTGCCACCATCCTGTACACGCCTCCGGCAGAGGTGAGCCCAAAGTTGTTGCAGGTGTTGACAGCAAACTGGTCGTCGGCTTGCAGCTGGATGACCAGACTGGGCCATTGTGCGGGGGCGGTGGGAATTGTCCTGTAGGCTTCCGCAACATCTCATACCGAGGCCTGGGAACCAGGAGGGAGACAGGCAATGAGCAGGGCAACCACAGCAAAGGTGCCCCAGGTGCATGGAAAGTTGTCACTGTCGATGCAGGTGTTGATCGCTGTCACTTCCAGGAGTGGATTGTGAGGGTGCGAGAAATTGTGTACTGCCCAGTATTTTCCAGGCTTGGCTGGCTTGGGCACCAGGGACAGGGGAGAAGATTGAAATGGGCCCAGGCTGGCCTCCAGCTGTCTACGCATAAAAGGACCAATATAACAGCCCATAGCAAACTCATGTTCCATGATGGCACTATATACATCAAGAAGCGACTTAATAGAAGCATGATTAGGCAGGGCAAATGTATGGGAGATAAAAGGGATGCCGAGGTCGAAACTGACCGTGAGACTTTGTATGAGAGATGGGTATTTGGCGAGCAGGCTGAGGAGTGTGAGCTCCGCAGCCTAGGCATCGTGGATGTATGGGGTGAGCAGCCTACGCCTTCTCTGCTCGAGGGCAAGCCTGGGCCCCGTGATCAAGTTTTGTGCACCCCGAGCACCTGTGACATTCAGGATGGCTGGCGGAGGAACATCCCCTTGGGACTTGCCAGTCAAAACAGATGGGGAGGCCGTCCGCCATGACCAGCCTTCCTTGCCCATTTTTCCTGGCGATGCCAGGAGAACCATCCCACAGCTTGAGCCCGTCGCACTTGGAGAAGGCGTGTTTGTGGAGGCTGAGGCATGCCACACAGACTCCCCCACATGGGCCTGTGCTGGATGGAAAAGACTTGGACTTGTCCGGTTGGGAGCGCTTGGCTGTGAACGACGCGCTCTGGCTGGGGCGTGGAGAGCATGAATGGGGGCGCCTCTTGGGAGAGGGAGGGCGGTGAGGCGACGCAGAGCGCACATGGCCTTGTGAATGGCTGGGCCAGTCACGGTTCCTGGAGGTGGTGTGCAACACGGAGGGTTCCAAGCTGGCCTGCATTCTCATGATCTGAGACACAGCAGCAGACAGAGGTATGGCAGTGCAAAGCACCTGCAGAGTGCAGGGGAGGGACAGTGATGAAGCACACGCAGATGGCATGCAGGGAAAAGTGTCATGGCGCAGCCGGGATGGAGCCTACATGAGGACCCAAAGTACACACAAGATGACCCGCGATGGGACAGAGAAGTCCGTGGAGCCACAGCAGTGCTCGAATGCCTGCTAGAAAGCTGGGAGCAAGCACCACGCGCAGAAGATCACGTGTGAGTGGGATGTGCAGTGAGCACATGTGCGAGTGGGACATGCAGTGAGCACACGTGACCCTTACCTGCCATCACATGACTATCAGGAGGCATGGGATTAGGTCCGAGTTATTGGCCATCACGTGACCTGCCTCGAACAGTCTGGAAGAGCCTAGATGAGCTTGTGCCTAGGCTAAGGCTAGAATGTGAGTCTGGATGAGCTTGAGCCCGGACGTGGTCTAGATTGGAGACTCATGTAGTGTTTAAAAGTTCAGTCAGGTTCAGTTTTTTGCTCTTTTTTCAGGTAACTGAACCCTGACCAGTTCACAAATATGAAAATTACATGCGAACCTGACTGAACCTTTGGTCAGGTTCGGTCAGGGTTCGGTCAGGTTACCAGTCAGAACCAGTTAGAACCAGTTTTTTGGGGGTAACCTGACCTGACTTTTGCAAATCTCAGCGAACCTCTGTGAACCTGACTGAACCTTTGTGAACTCTTAGTGAACCTGACCTGAAGTCAGGTCAGCTGCAGTCAGGTTCCAGTCAGGTTCCAGTTATTTGCAGTTACCCTGACCTGACCTGCAAACACTAGACTCATGGTGTGTTATCTCTGACTCATGCCAAGAGGGCCTTATGCCATTGGTGGATTTCGATGTGGATGACTGATGCGAATTGAGGGCCTTGTGCCATTGGATAGGTGTATTAGGGTTTCGGATTCGGGCTGAGCTTGAAAGCTCCCCCTTGTAGTATAAGTAGAGGGCTTTGGATGCATTATAGTCCTTAGCTTTGATATCTTGTGTAATACCTTCCCCTTTGCTGGAGTTGGTCTTAGGGCACAGAGTGTATAAAGCATTGATCCCTCACTGTCTCGTCCACTCCTTTGTCTTCTTGCTAGTGTGCTGGAGTTATCGCCACTATGTGTTCCACTATAAGTCATGCTTAGTCATCGCCGACTTCTTGATCTTATCATTATCGACATTATATTGGTCCTTGGACATGGAAGCACCACTTGGATGCAGCGAACCGGCAACAGTCATGTGATCGACAGCAGACGTCTGGAAGGAACATAACAAAAAGGGCATCAGCACACAGGGCAAAGGCCGGCGGTGAGGACGGCACAGTGATGTTTAAGAAAACATGCAGATGGCAATGGCACAGCAGGGAGAAAGGGAGGAGGTGGTACAGCGAGGAAACGGGGAGAAAAGATCACTGTTAGCATGTGAACTACACTGCAGGGCTATTGGAAACAGAAACGCACCTGCTCAATCTTCCTATCTTGGATCCTGTTGTTCACCGACTCAGCGAGGGTTTGCATGAAGGTTTCATTGATCACTTCGATGTTGAAGCCCCGGTTATGCTTGAAGGCGTCAAACCATTCACACCTGACGTGGCTTTGATACAAGATGAGTACCACTAGGGATGTCAACGAGTTGCTGTCAAACGAGTCACTCGTGAGTGTGA
This sequence comes from Lactarius sanguifluus, assembly GCA_021527775.1. Taxonomy (NCBI): domain Eukaryota; kingdom Fungi; phylum Basidiomycota; class Agaricomycetes; order Russulales; family Russulaceae; genus Lactarius; species Lactarius sanguifluus. The sequence continues at coordinate 118,420 of JAKEYF010000142.1, read as the reverse complement.
CTCGTCACGTGACGAGTACTCGCACCTACGAGTACTCGTTCCTGGATCCTTGTGCGAGTACGAGTTTAACATTTTCCAAGCGCGAGTACTCGTGAGTACTCATGGTAGCAGCAATACTATGTGATCAAGTTGGAGTGTTACAATTTTGTAAAAACATGTCTATTGCGTATCAAATTATAATGTATCTTTACACTAATAGTTACTGTAAGCTAAGCTAAGACAAGAGCTAGTCAGAGGCCACACGGGGGGCCCGCCGTCTGAGCTGTTATCAGCACTGTCATCGCGGTCGCCGATTGTCGTGCGGTGTCGTCGTCGTTACCGTCGGCGTCGTCTTGCTGCTGTCATCGTCGTTGTCGGTCGTTGTTTTCCCGATACCGTGTCGCGGTGTGTTGTTGTCGTCGACCGTCGTCGTCGTCGTCGGCTCGTCCGTTGTTGTTGTTGTCTGGGGCTCGTCCAGCGTCGTCGTCGTCGCCATCTTTTACTGGTGGTATTGGTGCACGTGCCTTGACCCAGTGTGGTGACGCCACCTTCAGCCCCGGGCCGGACCGCATTAGCTAGCAACTGGCAATCAGCGCGTGGGAACCTCGGCGTTCACATAGGCCGGTGTTGCTTACGCCATGACCACGACCTTGGCGTACACCGGACAACGACAACGGCTGTGGTAGCAAACCCCACCAGCGTGTGGCCAGCCACCCGACGACGACAAACCCCGCGGGCCCCATCAACGATGGGTGTACCCGGGTCAACCAAGACGTGACAACACAACCGCGACGGCAAGGGACTGTGACGACCACGACAACACCAACTACGACGACTACGACGACCATAGCCATGTCCACCCACGACTACGACCATGACGACCACGACTGCGATGACGACGACGCGACGCAATGCGAGACACAAGGCGGTACATCGGCATACGACGGCGGTGACACGGTATCGACACCAGTACGCGATGGCGGCGGCGGCAGGAAGCGATGCGGCGGGGGGCATAGTAGGAGTAGTAGCTAGTAATGTATCTGTAGTAATCTTTCTTATGTGGTTTCTTGAGCCTGTGTGCCTGTGAGTACAATGAGTACTCGCACAGTTTGAGTGAGTACTCGTGCTGAGACACGAGTACCCGTGTTTCAAACGGGTACTCACTCGGGTAGCACTGTGAGTACGAGTATTGGTCCAAGGATTCCGACGAGTACTCGTGGCTCACGAGTACTCGCACTGGCGAGTACGAGTCGAGTATGAGTGGCTGGTTGGGACTTTCTGATGAGTACTCATACTCATGAGTATAACTCGTTGACATCTCTAAGTACCACGTTGCCGTTGTCTTGTACCCTTCTGGGGTGCAACTCGAGGGCAACAAAGAAAGCTGCCAGAGAGTCCACATGCTCCAGTGGCCAGGCCCCAGATTGGGCCATGAAATGCAGCAGGGTGTTTTTGGCATACATTACCTTGTCCCAGCTAAGGTTCTTGTCACTACAGATGTTCTGGGAGGGCCTGACGGCAGCAAGCGGGCGAAGGGCCAGCGTGTCTTCAAACTGAGCGAAGGCCATGGTGTCCTGGCTGATGGATTTGTGGGAATCCGCAGCAGCATCCCTGCACCCCTTGATGGTGAAATAGTCAAGCTCGATGTATTCTAAGCTGCATCAGCAAAATATAGAAAAAACTTAGAAGGCTTATTTTGCTTATTTCAAAAATAAGCCCTCTAAGCTTCTTAAGTTGCTTATTTTCTGCTTATACAAACTTCACGAACCAATTGGCAAGGAAGAGCAAAAATGCAAGCACAAGCATAAGCATACTAAATTCTCTTAAAGCTGAAATAAGTAAATAAGTAGCAAAGACATGTAAGACATCGGAAAGCACTTAGGTTTTCCAGTGAAAGTTAGGACATCAGGGGACTAAGCGTTTAAAGCTCACCAAGGGGGTGGCGGGACCGGAACCCCGTTGGGGGGGGTGGTCTGGTGGAGGCCTGGAAAAAATTTGGACCTTCCTAATTAGGAAGTGGTCCCCCAGTGGTGATACGAGCGCGCTCTCCCTGGCTGATGAATCGTGATTGTCACACTTTATAGATCCCTTGCAGTGTGTTGCCTGTGCCCACTTGTGTCTCCTGTGCTTTCCTGCACTTTCCTACGCTTGCTTCGCTACTTTGTCGCATGTTTCGTCGCTTTCCCGCACTCCGTGCATTTGGCTTCCTCACTCTTCCAAGACAATTCCTATGTGTGTAATACAGTCATTGTACAAGTAAACTATGAAGGCCTCCCTAGTATGCCTGTCTGAGCCCCTCACTGCCGTCGGTGTTAGTATCAGTGTTGGTGTTGTGTCGGTGTCGAAGTGCTGCCGCGTTGTGTTTGATGTCGTAGCGCGGCAGCGTTGTGTCGGTGTCGCAGCGCTATGTCAGCGTCGTAACGTTGCCGCAGGGCTTGCGCGGCGTATGGGCGTCATGGTGTTGCCTGCGTCATGTCGGTGTCGTGTTGCCGCATTGTGTTGATGTCGTAGCGCGGCAGCGTTGTGTCGGTGTTGCAGCGCTATGTCAGCGTCGTAACGTCGCCGCAGGGCTTGCGCAGCGTATGGGTGTCGTAACATCGCCGGAGGGCTGCGCGTCGCATGGTGTCGTACGTCGCCGGAGGGCTTGCGCGGCATATGGGCGTCGTAACATCGCCGGAGGGCTTGCACAGTGTATGGGTGTCGTAGTGTTGCCGCGCCGTGTTGATGTCATAGCACTGCAGCGCTGCGTCGGCAGTGTCATAGCACTGCGGTGCTACGTACGAGTCGGTGTTCGTAGCGTCGGTGTACGACTCGCACGGCGTATGGGTGTCGTAGCGTAGCCGTGATGTGTTGATGTCACAGCACTGCGGCGCAACGTTGTCGTAGCGCTGCGGCGCTGTTGTGGCATTGCCGCAGGGTTTGCACGGCGCATCGGTCCCATGTCACAGCAGCCTAGAGTCATGGATTAGTTAAGACGACTCTTGCGCGCCGTAATGAGGCAGAAATGGTGGGCTTGCGCACGACAAGGGTGGAGGTACCGAGCGGTGAGAACCTATTCGAAACCTGGAAAGGAAAACAGAAAGTGTAGTTAGTTACAGGTCAGTTAGAGGAGGAAATCACACTTAGCTTAGGTTCAGTCGATGAGTGCTGAGCATTGAGGATGTCGTGTGTTGATGTCAGTGCGATGGTCAGTGTTGACGCGTTGATGTGTTACAATGTCCGATTTCCATACCGATAACACATACACGTGATTTAAATATACCATATATGGAAATGGGGGGGGGGAGGGAGCTGAAAACTGCCTGAAAAAAAAAAACTGACATTATGTCAAAATTTCCGGTCCCGCCACCCCCTTGGTGAGGTGACTGGACGAGACGACGAATGAAGAAAGAGAGAGATTGTGTTGGGTGGAAGGATGGGATGGGACGGGATGGGGAAGGCCAAGGGGAAGGCGCAAGAGAAATCGATGGGCCAACGTCCAACGATGGCGGCGATGTGGCGTGACTCGGACTTGCAGGAATGAGTCCGATATCTTGTCCGATATGGTAGCTAAGCCACGTGGAGATCAGCTCGAACATCGTCACCTTGGTCGCCTTGCGTCTCGGTCGAAAGGTGGCCTGGGTCAAAAGTAAACACTGCACGAATTGAGTCGTTGTAAGTGGACTGGACAAGTTACTCGTACCCGTGGGTACCCGTGCCATGGGTATGGGTTTGGCACGGGTTCAGAACTGCTGACCTGACCCGTACCCGTACCCCATCAGCAAGGTCATATCGCTGTGGGACCCCTCTGCCATCCGAAGATCCGATAGCGGCAAAGTCGCGCTGCAGTGCCGGTCTTTCTCTGAAGTCCGGATGAACCTGGTATACGAGTCGTCTGCTTTACCTGCGAGAACCTTTAGGAACAACGCGGTCAGTATTGCGTAAACTCGACAACGAGTACATGAATTCACACGAAAACGATCACTTATACGGTTGCAGAACTCCAGGGGTTTTGAATTTTGTGCCTCAGCCGCTCTCTGAATTCTGAGCACGCGGTCTTGTTGAGGAAAACATCGGAGCAAGGAAAGTAATAGGAAGTGAAGGCTCGCGTCCATGATACAGGTCGCTCCCGCAAGCGCCTACGACGAGGGACGCAGGCATAAGGGTGAGTCGGCCAGAAAAAAAAAGGTTAAAAGGACGCACCAAGGTCTGTGGGCTGTAGTGGCGGCGAGGCGCCGAGAGGGCAGAAAACAAAAAGGTTAAACTCCGGATGAAGGACGTACCGAGGTCCGTGGGCTGTAGTGGTGATGGGGCGCCAAGAGGTGAGAAAACAAAAAGGTTAAACTTTGGATGAAGGACGCACCGAGGTCCGTGAGATGTAGTGGCAATGAGGTGCTGAGAGGACAGAAAACAAAAAGGTTAAACTTCGGATGAGTCAAAGCGGAAGGAGCCTGATGCACCGAGGTCCATGAGCTATAGCAGCGGCGAGGTGGCAAGAGGTAAGACAAAAGGTTAAACTTCGGATGAAGGACGTACAGAGGTCTGTGGGCTGTCGTGGCGACAAGATGGTGACAGGAGAGAAAACAAACAGGTTAAACTTTGGATGAATGACGCACCGAGGTCCGTGAGCTGTAGTGGCGATGAGGCGCCGAGAGGTTCTCTGAGCCTCCCTGAAGGGGAAGGGATGCCGGGCCGTTGAGAGACCTGAATACACAGCCATTGGGGGTCACCTAGCGGAAAGACACGTATTTGTGTTTAGAGTCGAGGGGATCGACGGCAGGGTAGATACCGGGCTCAGAAATCGAATTCAACAGCACAGCAGTTGCATCCAAGTGAGCGAACGAGGTAGCAGGCAGTAGAGTCGAGCAGGAGCAGAGTCGTCGGCTGGAACACATGGCTTTCACGAAGGTAACGGAAGGACGTGGCGACACGTTCTTGCCTAGAGGCAAGATGAGGGGATGTCAACGCTAGTATATATAGTAAACATACGATGTGTAAATTAATGCGAGCAAGTAAACGGGGAATCCAGAGCGTGAGATGAGAGATGCGAGCATTATATACAACCGACCAATGGCAAAAGTAAAGTGATCAAGATACATTATCATATTAAAGCCGGGTAAATGTGTGCGTGTGTGTGCGTGTGCATGCGTGGGAAATGAAAGAAGGAAAGGAAAGAAAGAAAGAAGCATGGAAAGGATGATCGCGAACAACTATGGATTAGGGACAGACGTTATCTGCGTCCTCAGATTCCTTGTGGTGGCTGCCTCCATTATCACGGCGCCTATGGAGCCCACGCCGGGACACAGTGGGGTATTCACACTTGCGTGAGCGCAGTACACACTGGCTGCAATCGGGGTTAGCGATATTCGCCCATCAGAAATTAAAAAATGCCACTCACTTGCATGCGCTTCCCACAGACGGCGCTTTACATGCGATCTTCCGCTCATGACAGAATAAGCACGCCATCTGAGCTTTGTGCCGTGCGCTCCGTTTTGTCGACGGCAACTTCAACACGCCGGTCATGGGCTCCAGCGCCGACGCCGGCGCTGGTACCTGCGACGAGCTTGCCGCGTTCGTGTCGAGGTGTATGCTCGATGTTGGCAGTCCCGATATCGGACGACGAGAACGACGAGGAAAGCGGCGTGGGGTTACGCGCGCCAGGTGAATAAGCAAGCTGCCCCGGTATCGCGAGGCGAGAGCGTCGCTATCCGCGAGGTAAGCATAAATGACACGGGACGTGAGGCGGAGAACAAACCTCGCCTGAGGCGTATTCGGCTTCGACGGAGTTTAATCCAACCAGGGTCTCGGATTGTCCATCTTTAGGAGAGGATGAGGATGGCATTGGAAGGCTAGGAAGGGCAATAAAGCCGTGGTTGACTCGGATGGGTTGAGACTCCGGTGGAGGGGTCTCCACGAGAGCATGACTGAGCTCGGAATAGCTAGAAGACGGGAGAATCGGCAGGATTGGGGGTTGGGCATAGTCCTCATAGTGCCAGTGACTGATGTAGTCATCATAGTGCGAGTAGCCGGAAGGAACGGGAACCAGGCTGTGTTGATGTTGACCCTGGAGTGGGCCGTCCGAGGGGAAATATCCCACTGAGTCAAAGGAGTCAGGATCAGAGAATGGATATTGGTAATGAGCTGCTGCTGATGCATGAGCCTGATGGGGATACTGTCCACCGTGGTGGACGTCGACCACAATGATGTGGGAATAGTACGGTGACTCCAACATCGCCGTAATGCAGAATCAGAAGGCGTGGGATATTGAAGTATCAGTTTTTATATTCCGATCACGATTTTGAGCTTGCGGTCATCGTACAGTAAGACGGGATTCAATAAGACCTGCTACGCCCTTCCCAATCAAAGCCCTGCCGCTGCTTCTAGTTCCAAGTGACTTGTCTATCTAGTATGCAGTAGCGTATCAAAAAGCGATCTCGAATGCATGGTGATCAACATATTTGTTAACGTAGAAGCTAGAAAATGTATCAAGTGTGTCTGTGCAAGAAAGAGTCCGTGATACGCGCTCAGAGCCGAATACCGGAAGGAGGTGGGCTGCCCGAAGGATGGTATCGAGGTGAATGATATCGGAACTGGGATCACCACCTCGTGCATATGGCTCCACTATCCACATACCTGTGGAGTCGTCTGGTGAGTCGTCCTTGCACGAGAACCAGTTCACAAGGGCACACGGATAATGGACGCCTTCAAACGAGAACGAGAAGAAAAGTCGCACGCGAGCGACGTAAAGGCCCCGCATACCTTCCACAGCTGAATCGGCGTTGACAAAGACAGTATCGTAACGGCCAGCCCCCTTTCTCCATGAAGTCACTGCACGTATACGTTCACAGCGCATCCCCCCGGTTCCCGAAATATCGCTAGGCGCCTGGAAGGTGGCAATGGCGGAAGGATAAACGGTTATCTTTCCGTAAAACGTTGGATGGGCTGTGGAACTGATAGACATAATATCCGAGTCGGAAGTTGAGTCGAGATGCTCTTGGTCATAGATGAATTTCCGAATGAGACGAGGGAAGTCAGGTTGTGCAAGTTCGGCGGCGATATCATCCGGGTAAACCTTGCGTACTATAAATGCAATTAAGTACATTTTTAAGTACCAAGTCATGCAACACGTACGTGGAACCTTTGAGAGGTCGACGTGGGCCTCAACTGTGGGACCGGCGATGTCGGCGTCGTCATTGTCCTCGTCTTCTTTGATATTGCCATTTCCGCTGCCAGCGCCGTTGCCGAGTAAACTTGAAGAATCCGAGATGAGGGTTTCATGACTCGGATCGACCCGGGCTATGCCAGTGTTCATACCTAGTACGATTGACGAGTAAGTCCAGAGGATTAAGACAGTATTTAATTGGAAACCTTACCAAGTATTTGGCCCAAAACCGATAATATGCATGTGCCTTTCAGCATACCACGGTTAGTAAAATCAACACGAGCAGCCGCAAGCTTGTCGAGGCGCTGGTTGGTTAGGAGCATTTGACTAAGCGCGTCAAATCGATTTGAGCGCCGCCATGGCTCCTTCACAGCCTTGATATGCTTAGATTCCGTGATGGAGGAACAAAGCCCATTTGGAGCTCCATAGGCACGAATAAGTTTGGTATAATGGACGAGGGAATGCTGTCTTGGAAGATTGAAAACCTTTAATACGAACACCAACCTCCCGAAAGATTTCACGATGACGGTGAAACCGCTTCAGGGCATCGTCTAAGGCACCAAGACTGCGCGTGTCGTGTATGTCACGTCGGGCTATGTAGCAAATTCAAGGAAGGCACGCATGGCCTGCACCATCTCGTCTGGTATGTGCCCTTGAATTGCTGGTAAGTAAACCTGTGCGCCGTACATGTGTTAGACTTAATTATATCCTAAATATTAAAGAATCGTTCACCTTCATAAGTGCCTTTGAGTCGTCACCGGTCCATTGCTTAAAATTTCGGCCCTCGGGAAAGCGTCTGAGCCCTGCAAAAGGCGGAGCAAGTGCTATGCTGGACAATCAATTTAGTAGTGATAGTCGATAGACACAGGTGAACTTACCGCCGATCTATGTCATCGAGTATCTTCTGTGCTTGCGATGCTGGGTATTTAGCCTCAATGTATTCATTCACCCACGTGACAAGGTGGTCCTTGAAGGCGCCCTTGATTAACTGATGTAACAGGTCGGGTGACAGGAGTTCGTTGATATCGGCACGGGGAAAATAATGTGTGAATGGCTGCAAAAAATATATTAGAGTCACAAATCGGTATATAAACGGTTCCAGATGTGTGGGGCCATGCCGCATATGCCAGCGGTAGCACGGACAAGTGAAAAAAAAAAAAAAAACGAACAACAATGTCACCGACCAATCCATATTCGTCCCAAAGCACGCCTAGCTCAAACTCCTCAACAAGGATTTCAGTATGTGCTTGAGAACGGGGGACGGGCTTTTGCAGAGTCTGCTCAAGAATCTGCTGACCAAAGTCGAGGTCATTCGCAGGCGCAGTACATCTGACGCGATTTGTGATTTGTCAGTAAGGGATTGAGTCGAAATAAAAAGAATGCGTACCTTGCACACCAACCTTGGACGACGCAGGCAAGCAGCGCCTGCTCTGGATAGTCTGCAATATAAGGACCCAGCCCATAGATAACCTTCCTGAAGTGGTCATCCGGAAAACGAACAACCTCGGGAGTTGTCATGCCGGGTCTGAGTGGCTCAAGTATTTTGGCAAGTGATGAGTGTAAGAGTTGACGGCGGAATCTGCGAAACTTAGGGTCGTCGCGAAATTCGTGAGTTGCTAAATGAGATAGATACGTCAAAGCCGTCAGCGAATAACAATTCGACTAGATATACAGCAAACAAGCCAACTTTTAGGGATCGCGAAGAAACCAAGGAGCACAACGCCATTGCGATGTGCTCGTCGAATGTTATTGTGTATGTTACCGATGGAGAGATAAATGGGCCAGTATTCGTTGTGTCCCGTGGCCACAGATACAGTCGTTTTGTCACTACCGAGAATTATAGGACAAAAGACCGAGCCATGTGTTTCGGGATCCTCAGCAATTATGGTCTACCAAACAATGAGCACAAGTCTAAAGAGGGTACTGAGGACTCACCGCTTGTCTCCAGGCCCAATTTCCAGACATGAAATCGCAAAAGCGATGGGTTCCATCGGGAGTGCGCTCTTGAAGCGGCGCGAGATCAAAATCGGACTTGAAATCAGGATTAGACAAGATACCATGGACCAGAGTGCGTGGATTCCGGAACCACACATCGTAATCAGCTTCCTGCCACGACACGATGTTACCTTCAGATCGGATTCCGTTATACTGCAAACTAAAAGATTGCCAGGGGGTGTCGCCGAGAGGAGTAGAATCAATGGCGCTGTACATTTGTGCGGTGTTTGCAAATGGTGGTTTACCATTGTGGGCACTGAGAGACGCAGCCCAAAGCGTGAGAAGACAATTGATATCTCCGGCAGACATCTGGTTACGACGATACAAGAAGTCGGCAACTTCAAATTCAAGACGATTGTTGTATGGCGTCCAGTCGTTAGGTCCCTGATTGGAATTACGTGGAGGTGCCAGCGTGTCTGATGGTATATCGTTTCCGTCCTCATCACAGATCTGCCCTACAACACGTAGCTAATGTTAGTCTATATAAAGAAACATTATATTAAGAGACTTACCATTGAGTTTGGTATGATAAACACGAGTAACACCCTCGGTAACACCTGGAGGGTCAGGCCGAGGAACGTGAGGAGGAATGTGCTCGTCAAGCGCATCGTCCCTAGGTGGTGAGTTTCGAGTCAATCCTTCAACGTAGGACCCAGGCGGTATGTGATCCGAATCAAAAATAGGGATATCTATGTCAATGTCATGGTTGGCGCCTGGAGATCCTTCGCGTGAAGGTGGATGTGATGGCACAGAGTCGGATGGAAATGGACGCGGAGCCTGTTCGTGCAATGACTCATTAGAAGACTCGTTAGAAGACAAGTCGGAGCGTTGCAATGGGGACGGCGGAGGCTCATATGTTTCGGGTCCCTGAATACCATGCTTCGCTTGCATGTGTTTCCTGAGTCCACTTCTGATGTGAAAGTGTCGGGGACAGTCGGGACAGGGAAGAGTTGGGGGAGGGGGACCATATATATGGATGTCAGAAATTCTCCGTGTATTATTTGGTAGCATTGTGGAAGATAATATAAAAGCAAAGAAGAACGAGGAGAGAATTAGAATAATGCGTGTAAGGGAGGCGTGGTAAGCCCAAATTGTGAAAATCTGTCAAGTCCGCAGTTGCGCGTTAGCCTTAGGCTAAACCTTTGCTTAAACCACTTAGCTGGCAAAAATTTTAGCGCATCCTGTCTTCATACCACCTCCTTCACCTCGTCACCATGCCAAAAACCCCTTCCCCTCCACGTCGGATGAGTACACGGGCGAGTAACAAGACGGCTCACCCGGGAAATGTTGTCAAGAACAAACGTCGAACCACGGCCCAGGTTCAAGAAGAAAAAATGGCTAAAGCTAAGGCTAAGGAGGCTCGTAAGGTGGCCAAGCAACGGGGCATCAACCGCGCAGCTCAGTTTGAGCATGCTTGTCTGGCCAACGAAGACCTGGTTGACGCTACTCCTCGCCCACTATTCACTCCAAAACGGCGTCATAACCAGATCCAGTCTGATCTCACTCCCATTTCAAAGACAAGTGACAGCGACAGCCACGGTGATAGTAACAACAATGGTGACAGCGACAGCAACGGCGACAACGACAGGGATAGCGACAACGACAGGGATAGCGACAACGACAGGGATAGCGACAACGACAGCGACTCGGATAGCGACTCCGAGTCGTCAGACGACAACGAGAAGTCCGCGTTCAAACCACTTGCCTCCGAACCCTCAGACATGGGAGATAACTCGACTCAGGCTGTCGAAAGCGACGTGCCGCCGCCTCCAGGCAAAAAGCTGAAAGGTGCGCACAAAAAGGCTGTGGTGACAAGAGCAGCAACGAAGGCAACATCTCGCAAGAACAAGAGAGCCAACAAGTTGATTGCCGAGTCAGCAGGTTCCGGCGCAGAGCCGCCTCAGGAGCCCAAGCCGAAGAAAATAAAAGTACGCATACGGGACGAGATCAATGTTGCTGCAAAGAAGATGGAGGATCAAGCGGAGGACAAGAGCCAAGGGAATAGGTATGCCGATATGGTCAAGTCGATGTCAGGGGAAGCGACTCGGAGGAGAGGGTGTGGCGAGAACTCCAGCACACTAGTAAGAGGACAAAGGAAGGGATGGTCATGAGGCAATCTAGCTTTATACAATCTCCACACTGGGAGAGGATTGACACAAGATATCAAAGCTAAGGACTATAACGTTTGTCCAAAGCCCTCTACTTATCTACAATGGGGGAGCTTCAAGCTCAGCCCGAATCCGAAACCTAATATACCTATCCAATGGCATAGGCCCTCAATTCGCATCAGTCATCCACATCGAAATCCACCAAGGCATAAGGCCCTCTTGGCATGAAGGCAGAGATAACACACCATGAGTCTTCAATCTAGACCGCGTCCGGGCTCAAGCTCATCCGGACTCACATTCCCAGCCTCAGCCTAGGCATAAGCTCATCTAGGCTCTTCCGGACCATTCTAAGGCAGGGTCACGTGCCGGGGTCACGTGATGGCCAATAACTCGGACCTAATCCCACGCCTCCTGATAGGTCCACGTGATGGCGGGTAAGGGGTCACGTGTGCTCATAGCTCTCAAGAGACCCCAGCCCCAGGCGATGGTTGCGGTGGGAAAGAAGTCAGATGGAGCAATCAAACAGATAACGGCAACTGAGCCCAATCAGGCTTCGGTTTTGGCTTCCATAGAACATGGGCGCTCCACGGCGTGTTCTGACGTAAGCTGACTGCTCCTCTCATGTCTCTGCCTTGGTCATCGCTGTTAACGCTCGAACAATCTACTCTTTTTTGTATGCTCAGTGATGCCTATGCCAGTGAGGAACGGAAAGTGCAAAGCTCAGCGGTCAACTGTGAAGACCGGGTCCCCCGCGACGCGAAGCCCACCTCACGAGGACCAAGTCGTGTCCCAGCGATTACTTCCAGCCGTTCTAAGTCCAGCATCCTTTTTCCACCCACAAGCAATTCCACTCGCTTGTCTGTGCCCTCAGTTCTCACCGGCAACATCAACATCGTCAGTCATGGCTCGCTGGGTTCGACCAAAGTAAAGGCCAAACCGCTTGACGTCACTCAATTTTCCGAAGGTGGTCTTTCTGATGCTGATGAGACCAACGGCAGAGAACGGGAGGCCGCGGTTAAGAGCCCTCCAAAAGGCAAGAGGCGTGTCACCAATGACGTGAGTTTCCTTTTTTTCGTCGTGCTACCGTACTCATGTTATTTGATTCTAGCAACTCATAGTCGTAAAGACCGAAGACGTGATCGAAGACGTGGCTCATAAGAAATCTCGAAATGACGAGCTCCCTGGCTGGACCGATGCACAATGGTTCCGCCGTACATTTGTCACCACATATATGGCCTTCGTTGGTCAAACTGCTGACCCTTGGGACGTGCCCATTAAGCAAGCAGTCGAGGTCATGCAGAAGATTTGGGATGCCACAAATGGCCATGAATACGAGATTACATCATCTAGCGCGGTCTGTCAAAAGGTATGTGGTATATTCGCGGTTAAAACAGTTTGAATATATGTGCTTCAGGCTATCCAACGCCTTGCCGATTCGTGGCGAAATGTCATTGGTTCCCTCGGAATTTCATGTGTTCAATCCTTTTGCGACTCGCAAGATTTGTTGCGGGATTCAGATTCAGAGCGTCAAATTTTTGCTAGCTTTTACCTCGAGGACCTTCGCTTTTTGTACGAGGACACTGATGATGAAGACAAAACGGTACGCAAATCCAGACATCATCCTGTACCCACCTTATGACAGCGCGATGTCATTTAGAAATGGAAGGGCCTCTTCCGTAGCCCATTTATCCTTCAAACGTTTGCTGCACACCTCGGGGCTATCGAAAGTTCCCAGAAGGTTCCCGACCTCCATGGACCCAATACGCCAACTCCTTTACCTATCGGCGCGCTTGGCCTGGCTGCTGCAGCGGTAAGTGGTGTTTTTTTTGCTCACAAGATTGCGCTGACCGCTGCTAGGTGGAGAGGGCACTGACTCTTATCGAAACCGGAATGGTGACGACCAAGACGCCCCGTGCGGCTAGAGGTAAAACCCTAACCCTCCCTAAGACTCTCAATTATTCTACTGGCAAGGACTCCACACGTCAGACGGGGTTCAGCGATGCAATTTGGGGAAAAGCCACCCGGAATTACACAAAATCGGCACGCTCGCTCACGAAGGCCAAATTTGATGTTATCATCAAGGAGGCTCGAGTATTCATGAAGCCCACTCGAACTCGGACCGCCAAAGCTGGTAGTAGTAGGGAGGTCATTGATGTTGACGACTATGATATACGAGCGTGCCTCGTCGCCAATTCCGATTCTGATTGTAAGTAGTATTTTTTCTGTTTATCATTTGACTAACTGTGATGTGACCCTCCAGAATCCGCGTTGTACCATATTGCAACCAAAAATCCCACTCCTTCCTCAGTCTGATCGGCGAGCCATCGCGGTTGACCTACTTACTAGATGGACAGTGGATCTATGATAGGCCCTTCTAATTTGATTTCTTTTTTGTCTTTCTCTACGTCCTAAGTTCGTGTTCCTGACTGCAGCACTTGTGGGTGGCCTTAGTGTGAGGCACGTCCCCAACCGTAGCAGTATCTATACCAAATATAAACAGGCAATAACTTGTCTCCGGAGTTTGCTGAGTTCAAGCTCTTACTGTCTCTTTCGCACGTTTTCGGTCCAACGACTGCCAGCCACGCGCAATGTCGCACGTACACATTTTCGGACGTGAAAATCGCCACATCGGAGTCGGACCTTCAGCCACTGTTTGGCAATTCACGTGTTGTCACATGCTCTCCTTTGCCAAGGGCCGCATGCGACTTTGTTTCTGGGGAACATTTCGTGTATTCACCGTATGTGTGTGGTCTTACGTGCACTCTTCGAGTCTGTCGCTTCGCCATTTCGATGTACAGGTATGTCTAATACGCCTCACTGAAATATTTGTTTACCTTTCGCTGTTGTCGTGGTATTCGGACCTGGATGAGCTGTCTCCACACTCGCCATGCCCTCTGCCAGCGCGGACCCACCTTCTCGTACGTCACGCCTCCAAATCACGCTCAAACACCCTACTCAGAAACCAGCGCATGTGTGCCCCGCCGCTCACAATCACAAAGGCCCTTACAGTACCGTTGAGTCCGAAGACGATGACAATCAGCCCCGCGGTGGAGCAAACGGCCTCGACATGGTCGCTCACATGAACGAAAACGGGAAGCAGAGTAGCTGGTGATTGCGCGTCACCTCGGCGCTCGAACCAAGCATGCACCCTTAGCCCCAAACATCCGTCTATTCCGCATACAAAGGACTCTCCAAGAATTGGAGCACGGGAAAATCATCTCGAATTCGTGAGTAGATCGCTCTTGACCCGTAACTTTCCCGATAATGACCCTCGATTCCGGCCTGGGTTCCACAGCACCTCGACCCTCTGAAATCAGGGGGGTCGACCGCTTCTATTGTGGGGCAATAGCCGGTCAAGAGCTGTTTATGAACAGCATTCAAATCGCCGAATCTTGGGGAAGCCGATCTCAGCCAGTGTGCGTAGAGACAACTCTGGTGTGTACTCAAATCCCAAATTCGTTCAAGCCCTGGTATCTATTTATGGGAGTCCTTCGTCACTATAGCGTATGGGACGACAATGAAGAAGACTAAGAAGCAATCTAAGAGGAGGTCGAAAACCGTTCACGGACGGCGGGATGGGTGCAGAAACTTGATGCTTTGTAAGACTTTCTTCTTTTGAGTCACCTTTTTTCCAGCTGCAAGTTCCTATCATTTCTTACAGCTGTCTCAACGTATTCTGCGTCTTTATGGGAAGCAGTCGAGAAAAAAATGATATCCTTAGCGGAATGCACGAGGCAGGTCATACCCGCTGAATCCGGGAGTGAGCTAACTGAGCATCTTACGCGTACACATTTGTTTTGTTCTCGGCCATGCCCACGATTCGTCTCATGAACGCCACGACGGGACACAGCACCGCACGGGGAAGCGATCACTTGGGTCATCCTAGCCGGACTTTAGAATCCAGCAAAACCGAATCCTATCTATTGTCTCTTCTCACCGACGATGTCACCCCGACTTTACGCGACTTAGAGCGACTGAAGCCCCCAGAACACCCGGACTCGCACTCGAAGGAGTACACGGCGGTTTACAGTGCCCTTCTGGACAGTATCTGCCATTCTTTCAGTAATGATCAGCTACGGTCCTTCACTCAGCAGTATGGCTTGTCGCTCGGCTCAAAACTGAGGAAAGCCTCGTACGCCGAAGCTATCGTAGAGAAAGCGTGGCAGTGGCCTTCCCTCAGAGAGCTCAAACATGCGCGGAGTGGTCGTACTGAGGTGACTTCCTTGGGTAGGCGCACTGTGTCCCTTTATTGATCTCTCTCACTCTTCCTAGCATTGGCACTCAGCCCAAGTGAGCTCTTCATCCTTTTAGGAAAAAGTACGTCTATACGTCTCTCATACGGTTTTGTCTAATACTGTCTCGAGATGGTTCCGACTTGTTTCAATTATCGAGGGAATATAGCGTATACGCCTCTGTGAAGCGCAATCCCCTCTCCTTGTATTTGGAGGGAAGCCGTGACTCGGTTAAGGGAGCTGAAGAATATATCGATCGCATTCGAAAAAGGTGGGTTGAGTCGATCGTGTTACTATTATGCAATATACTTACCGACTAGTAGGACATTGTGGAGGACACCTTCGATACACCATCGAAACATCCTGTCCCACAGGAAGCTTTTCACAGCATTTCGCGCCTCTCTGGAGCTTTTCTGGAGAAAACCGAGGACCAGAAAGTAAGGATATGTCTATCACCGGGCTACATTGTACTGACCTTACAAGTTACGTGTCCGAGCCAAGCATCCCTCGAATATAATGTTCGCTAAGAGGCTGGTAATAAGAGTCAATTACCAAGTTAGTACGCGATTTCGCGTTCAGGGCGGTTCACTGACGCTACTGTGGCAGGCAGAGCCTTCCGAACTTCTCTCACAACAGACACATTACAAGGACAAGGAATTGCGCACCCCAACAGCGGCGCCTCTGGCATATTTTCTGTACCCATTTTCAGGACCTCATTTGTTACCTACGATGACGAGATCGAGTACTTTCCTTCAATGGCGCCGAGTGGGAGACTGATTGGGGGATACCCGCTCACAGAGCCTTGACATCAGTGGGCTTGCACAATCACGAGGTAGTCTCTTCTCGATAGACGGGTGCGTGCGTTCCACACCACATGTAGCTCATCGACTTCCTTTCCCGGTCTCCCGAGTTGATGAGCAGGGTTCCTTGGAGTCTCCGCATACAGGTGGGTTGACCTACACGGATACCCGCTCGTGGGTCGCCGCGCAACGGACGTCAGCCACGTTTTTTCCCAGGTAGGAAGCATGAACGTATGTTGTTATATCCATTTCACCCCGTGCTGTTCTAGAGCGGCACCTCTGCCAATGTAAGCCGCGCGTAACAGAGGTGCCGTTGCTCGACATATCATCAATACTCCTTTGTTCCGAATAGACCGCTGACGGATGATCGCACAGCGTGCAACCGTGCGCACCTCGTCTTCGCACCCGCAACCCGACAGCGTCAAGCAAGAAGAGATCGAGGATGATTCGGCCGTCTTTGCCGGCCAGGCGCGTCTTCCGTCCGGGCGGTAATGCAGCCCCCTCACAGCAAGCTGCGCCGACGCCGCCGGATCTGCTTCCGCACAATTACTTGGCTTTTTCCTACTGCTTAGGGACCACTTAGCATGTTTAACATATTCTGTGCTTTCCATGGATGTTATCATGCTTTTACACGCTTAAACCTACTTGCTTGTGCTCTTTGACTGCTTATGTAAAATTACAAATTGCTTGAACCCTCAATTGCTGCTTATTCTTAGAACCTACTTGGACTCTTGTATTACTTATTTTAATGTTAAACTTGCTTGGAGCACGAGATACTGCTTATTGTTAGAACCTACTTATTGCTTATTTTAATTTTAGAATTGCTTGGAGCACGAGATACTGCTTATTTTTAGAACCTACTTGGACTCTTGTATTGCTTATTTTAATTTTAGAATTGCTTGGAGCACCAACAGCTGCTTATTTTTAGAACCTACTTAGACTCTAATACTGCTTATTTTAATTTTAGAATTGCTTGGAGCACCAACAGCTGCTTATTTTTAGAACCTACTTAGACTCTAATACTGCTTATTTTAATTTTAGAATTGCTTGGACTCACAATCACTGCTTAATTTAATACAACCTACTTGGATAATTGGAGTCTTAGACTGCTTATTTCAACATTTAATACAGCTTGGAATCTTGCACCATTGGGGTCTTAGAGTGCCTTAAAAATATTACTTATATTTGTGCTTATCCCAAGTCAAGAATAAGCAGACAATAAGCCAAAATTAAGTCAGGTTCAGAGCGAGGCTTGACTTAATCTAAGCATGGTCAGGCTTAGCAACATATGGCTTAATGTTGCTTAAAATGGTTATTAAGTTAGATTAAGCACTGTTAAGGGCCATTAAGAAAAATCAACATTTTCCTGATGCTCAAGGACACTCTGAACAGCTCTGAACGCTCCGAACACCTAATTGTGTTTACAGATGCAACAGCCGTCCGAATCAGACCAAAGAACGTTTCCAAGCGATCAGTCCCTAGAAGGATGGGGTAGAAATTGCCATGTGGATTGTCGACTTTGGCTTTGGCGACGCAGTAGAACACGTTCTTGACCATAATCATGATATCTACATATGATTGCGTCGGCATGAATTGTGTGCGAGCAAGACAGTCCCTGTAGAGGAAAAAAGCCATGTGCGCAGCCGCACTCAAGTGAATCAACTGCTCGTCGAGATTGAGGTCAACGCAGACATAGGGCGTCATTAAATGGTGCGCAAATTTTCCGTATACATTAAGAGCCTCGCGCGCACGAGCGAAAGAGGGGCTAGAACCAGCTGGTGGGGGAGGAAGCGACCATACTTCCTTCAGAAGAGAATACGCGAGGACGACGTCCTGCTTGTCGTTGGGATTGAGGAGAGACCGCAGTCGATGCGAGGGGACACCATGGGACTCGAGGTGCGTCCGAAGTATGGCGGGAGTGACACAAAACCCTTGAATTAAAACACCTTTCTGGCGCATGAGGAGGTTCCTTTGACGCTTGAACACGTGTTTGAAATCCTTGTCGGCTGTGAGGTCGTCTGGACCGACCAGGTGGTTCATGAGCTTTAGCGAGGAGAGCTGCCCGTAGATCGGCGAGCTTGCAGATAGCTGGGAACTCATCGTCAGTATCACAAATGCGTCGCCACGCTTTGCTTCGCCATCGGATGCGACGCAGACTGTGCGATAAGTGCAGTTCTTTCGCACTTTGACTTTGTTGGCCGCCTCGAGAACCACCTGTAGGACGCGCGCATGGTGCGGGCCCGTCTCTCTCTTGCAAGTACCTGAAAACATAATTGGCCGGACAGAATATTCGCGGGGGACTTCGGAGAGTGTGCCAATTCCTGCAACAGTGGCCTCACTGGCAAGATGGACCATGTTATCGTTAATCGCGTCGCAGAGGATATCGAGTTCTCTTTCAGAGGTGAACTCAAGGGGAATCTCGTGGCCATGTTCACGACATATCCCCAGGAATTTGTTGGTGGAGTCGTCCCAGCGAACACGTTGTTCAATAGCAAGCTCATCAAACATTATGACCTGATGTACAACTTGAAGTCCACCAGAGCTCGTGCCAGAGTCCAAAGCAAGGTCCAAAGTGTTGCCGATGCCAGCTAGACCAGAGTGACACGACATAATATTTCTCTCAACCTCACCAACTGTTGGTGCAGACGGAGAGACGATAAGGGATTGCAGAACTGTATTGCGCCGTATTGTGGTGACGCTTGGCAAGGACAAGGAGCGATGGGCAAACTCCGCAACACGTGCTCCGCCCAATCGGAGCATCACGATTGAGCGCATGAGGTCTTCGTTCGAGTAACCTTTTGGCTGGTAAAGTTTCTCCGCCACGCGTTCGTACTGCTGGATCAAAGTCTTGATCCCGGCTTTATGCTTCAGTCCTGCTTGTACCAGAGATGCGACTCGATCGACTCTTCCACTTGCGATAGCCATTATCCATTGTTTGTGGTCGTCGAGGGCAGTGGCTTTTCCCAACAACCTTCGGCTTGCGTTCAACTTTGTCAACCGTAACTGCCGCACTTGTTCAGTTTTGCGCCGAGCGACTTCAACAAGACCGCCAATTCCATGGTAGATGAGCGGAGTGTTCTCGTGGACTCTGTTTCGGATTCGGTCCATGATGCTGATGTAGAGGGGTACGGAGGTGAGCGCTTGGCAGTCGTTGCAGGCATTTCCCTTGCTGATTGAGGGTCTGCGACATAGTTTTGCTTGTATATAAAACTTGTCTCGGGTCGAGCGGTAGTCCCAAGGTAAGTCACGTTCGCTGTGTATACCAAAGGGATAGGATATGTGATGGTTTTTTCCATGGGGAAACTGGACCAGAATGCCTTCGCAACAAGCCCCGCGACGACCTTCAACACTTGCTCCGATCCTCACCCCGCTCAGGCTCTGTGTCATCCGATCCATGCCATCAGTACATATATCACGGGGACGCTCGGTGACATTGGAGCGAGCATCAAAGCAAGCTTCGGTTGCCCTGTCGGGGACGTGATCGAGCACGATTGGTGACTCGACTGTTCCACTCGCGATGGCAAGCGCAGGCATGAGCATGCTATCAGTCTTGCGTACACTGGCAGTGACCTTTTTGGTGGCGACAGTTCCAGCAGAGATGGACTGGGGGGCGGGGATGGGGACGGGCGCATATCTAGTACCCGCCGGTGAGCTCCTACTTCGAATACTCACATACTCTTCACTTACTGATTATCTATCTCACATAACAGCCCATTGACCTTCGTCTCAATCATCGCGCCTTCAAGACCACGTTGCAAGACGAAATACTTCAAGAACTGGATGAGACCATCCAAGCCATGTGCGCCACGATTCAGCATTTCTTTCGTGTTCTCTCGCATCTCTGACTCTCCCCATCCAAACGCAGTCTTCAACATCGAGTTCAGGACCATCCAGTCGTCCTCGAGGTCTACCTCCGGGCCTTGCTCCAGGCTAGCAACACAAGAGTGAGGATTGGCCGAGAAGATACTGAGCCAGTGTTCTGAGGTTGCAAGAGGTACGCTGTCGGGAATCCGTGTTAGGGTGGCTTCGAGTTTGTTCAGAAGGTCAATCCCCTTTTGGCAGGGAGTCTTCCCCTGGGTGTTCCCAGCGCCGCTTGTGGACGGAGGCATTGCAAGAGGTACTCTTGCGTGTGTTTCTAGCACTTCTAGGTCGACTTCTAGGTTGTCGCTAAGTCCACTGAAGCTTGTTTCGTCTGTGTGGATTAGCGGCGGTGTGACTACTGTCGGTGGAACCAATGGTACATGGGGCTTGAAGAAAGTGCGAAGGTCGTGATTAGGCCGGTCAGGTTTGGGGGGTCTTTCAGGGGCCCTTTTCGGCCCCTTACTTTTGCTGCTTTCTGTCCCTTGTTGTTTCCTCTGGCATGCCTTCGACGTGCGGTGGATGGCAAGGTTCTTCTTTCCACCAAAACCAACACAGACTCCTTCGTTACAGTCTGGGCAGACGAGCACGCTGGTCGCATGGAATTTAATTCCACTGCTGTTTGTGATTAGATTAGTCGAGCGTGTTTTGTATCCCTTACTCGAGCCCTTACTTTTCATTTCCTTGCTCGTTTTCTTGGTTCGGTTCAGACATTGAGAGTGCGTCAAGAAAGGTGTCAGGAAACTGGTATTGAATGTCTATCTAAACTAAGCCATTTCCCCAATGCGTTGAAGATCGAGGATCGTTTGAGGAGGTTTACACGGTGCCACAAGGCAGATCACTTCCTAATTAGGAAGGTCGGAATTTTTCGTTCAGCCACCGGGCTCCCCCTCCCCCCCCCCACACGTGGCTCGGGATTCCGGTCCCGCCACCCCCTTGGTTCCTGCACGCGAAAAGGTGATGCAGCAGTAGCACACGGGCAGCTGCGTGCGATCGAAGCTGGCCGAACTCGAGCAGCCGATATCCATTAAGGACCATCATCACACTGTTAAGGTCTCCATAACGCGCAATGGGCGATCTTGTGCTCGTGTAGAAAGCACAGACCCTGCCAGTGGTGTGCACTTTCATCATTGGGGGGTAAGGACAGATGGAGAGCATACTAGTACCTCAAGCCACGGCTCCACCCTCAGGCTCGAACTCCTAAGGCACGCCAACTTGAAGTGGCCAGTGCATGGTACATCTACTAGTAGTAGTCTGGCTTCATGTACCTTGTCATGTACTGCAGTTCAGAGGGCAGTCAGGAACACAGGGAAGAATCTGGAAGATAAACGTATGGTGGGACATATGGGGGCCCATGTATGTGTTTAGATGCTCTGAGGCGAGCGAGGCACAAGCGGTGCCTTAGAGCACCGTCTTTGAGTGAGTGGGCCGGGCAAAGCGGCACGTGCCCATTCACCTGCCCACCCACCTTTTCAACCGGTCTGAAGAACCGGATCCTTCATTTTTTACCCGCCCACCACGCCCTTATTGGATCATAGCATAGAGGAGGATCGCCTCCGTCGCCAGCGCTCATCGGGTCGCTCCAGGAGGGTCCCACCCGTCGCAACCTCAGATGTTGCAAAATTCCGGAAGGGGATTATGATGGCTTATAATTGATCTAAGTGATATAATATTTTGAGGTCTTATAACGATTAAAAGTCAGTACAACAATTATAAGACTTCTTGTAATCTAATTGTAATCCCAATGTAATCCAATTATAATTGTCTTATAATATTTATAATTTGCATAGCTCATTACTTGCTTGTTAGACATATGCTGGTAATTTACCTTAAAATAGTATTATAGGTCAAAATAGTTATCATAAGCTAATTATTAACTAGTCCTACTAGTATTTATAATCCCTTCCGGAATTTTGGGACATCGCCTCGGCGACGGAAGTCCTCATTTTCGATCGAGAAGCGCTCTGCGCTTTTGCCCGTTCTCTTTGCCTCTTCGCACCCCACATACAGTGGGTGCACGGACTTCATATTTTAATTACAATGCTTGTACATGCCCTGAACACAGAGATTGGAATTGAGCTGGTTGCCAACCCCCCCGGTCCCTCGTGCCGCGCCCCATCTCCCATCTCCCCGCGCCTCAACCAGCGCGGCACGGACCCCCCTCTCGAGAAGCAGAGTTGCGACTCGCAAAGAGAATGAACCGAAATGTGTTGTAGCTGTTGTTGAAGCTACAGAAAACAAGAGTGATTTTGCATTGGTACTAATCCGATACCGTGACAACGGTGCAGTAGAGTAAGTGAAGTCTGCGTCCGCTTTTACTATTTCTTCAGTCGTAACGCCAAATCTTGCCTGGACAACTTGAATGATAATGAGAACTGAAACGAGCCAATTTTGATCTCAGTGCAACACTCTCCCTCTCCATGGACGTCTAGAGGAGAGGCGGCGGCCCCGAATCGGATCGTTATAGCAGCACAGTCGCTTGCTTAGGGTGACTAAATCCTTCACGAACTACATTAGGGTCAACTGCTGTGTCGACCTTGCATCTTGCATCCGACATAAATACGGATTCACGGTAACTCGAGCCATTGGCAACAAGTTGACCTACAAATAGTGTGACGGCGCATAACTTGCGCAACCTCTCAGGCTGATTATTCTGGCGGGTTTCAAGAGCCCAGATCAAGTATGTACATTAGTTGCTCGAAGTCAGGCGTCCCAAGACCTGTCACCTACGGGGACCAGGGTCAGCAAACGACGAAACTGAGATACACAAGACTGGCGGGACGCACAGGGTCCCATCCGACGATGGCGGAGAATCCATTGGTATTGCAACCCGGGTTCGAGCCAGACACGATGTCGTTGAAGCCGTTGAGGCCCCCGTCATAAATCCAGGGGTTCAGAAAGCCAAGCGGATGCTTGCCTTGCGAAAGTCGGTAATCATTAAGTAGGGAGATAATTCCCGCCACGATCTGTACTTTGGCGGTCAGCGTGACGCTCGAGGGAGAACTGCGCAGAGAGGAGAGAGGGAGGACAGACGCACTGGCGTTGAGCAGCCTGTTCCTCCCCCGATGAACTCTTGTCCTCTGTAGAAAGACGGGATTGTCATCGCCTGCGCGGCGATATCTGGGATGCCACGTCCAAAAGGGCTACACAAGTTACAACGGAATAGTAGGCCAGATCAGGTCACGGAAGCGAACGCACTTGTAGAGACCAGAATACTGCCCGCCCAGGTCATTGAGGAAGGTCGGCACGGCCTGCTGCTGGTATGCCGGGCGCAGAAAGTATTCTGAGAAACCGCCCCCGGAGAGGCTGGCTGCGACCTCTGGCATGAAGCTCGTCGTTCCACCAATGGCGGTGACGAAGGGACCTGCGAAAATGTGGCCATGTGAGCGGCTTGTACCTGCGCTTGTGTACTCCCTGCGAGTAGAGAAAAATGCTACACGCACAGGTCGCGGGGAAGAGAGGAGAGAATCGGACAGTGCCGTCATTGGTCCTGCAGCTGCCTTCGCCAACGCCGTTGTCGCCGCTTGCGAAGAGGACACTGGCGCCACGCGCACCGAGCTGCGCGAACAGGAAGCACAGCTGTGACGCATATTCTATCGGGTAAGACCTCTCAATAGCGCCATATGACGTGCTGATCGTCTGCGGGACGTATTCCTGGCTGAGGACGTAGCCGAGCCACGCAAGGTAGGAGTCGCCGCCGTTCGACGATGGGGTGCTGTAGAAAATGTGCGGGGTTGGGTATGTCATGCCCTGAGTGAGCTGAAGGTCGATGTTCGCTTCTCTTCCAGGGTTATTCGGGTCAAATCCGCCGCCGACCAGTGCGACGGCATAGGTCGCATCGGTCCCTTCCGGGCGGTATTTGTCCATGTACGAGTTCAGGTCCGCTAGGCTCGGGTACTCCCCATTATATCCCGTGACCCCTACCGCATTTCGGTCCATTACACTGGGCACGTAGGCAAATGTACTATACAGCCAGCGCAGGAATGCTGGCGTTACGTCGGTAGTACGGCGGTTCAATGGCATCGTCACGGGCCTTCCCGATGGCGACTTCCCCGGCCCCACTGCTGCCACGTCAGAGCGCTTGAGCGGTGTCGGCCACCGTGTGAGTGGGGGGGAAAAGAACGTCGTAGGCACCACAGTCTGCACATGCCCCTGCAGCACTACCGGAAGCGAGTAGCCAAGTGTGCGGATAATCGTCTCATTCGTCTTGGCGTGCGTGTAGAGCTGGTATGACGCCCCGAGCAGGTCGTTGGCTTGGGAAACGGTGACGGCAGTGACGGACAGAAAACTGCCGCCATGTGTCACTGAGACCGAGGAGGAAGTTACACGGTGGTGCTCGAGCCAAGAATGGACGAGTTGGACAGTATCTGGGTGGGGAGCGACAATATCAGCAACTTGCTCCCTAGACAAGTGCATGCCATATCTGTACGGGAGTAGCGGCACGTGAGAACATGGGTAGCGAAGGCATAGTGGAGGAGACGTGCCTTGGATGTCCAGGATCGCTGACCTCATTGAGCGTGTCTACCAGGGCATTCTCGCGGTAGGGTTTGAGCGCGATGTAGAGATCGAACATGGTGCTAGGTGTCGGGAGGCCTAGGCACTCCCAATTCTCTGGGATAGTTTTCCAGGAGTGTTTGGGGCGCATGTCGTCCCAACGTGATGTCGCAATGCCACTAAGAGGAACGGTGGAGAGAAGGAGGAGTACAGGGATCCAATGGTAGCGCATGGTTACAGGAGGTCACAGAAACGGTGTCTACGGTACAACGAGCTGTGAGGTTCAGAGGAGGCAGGAGGGTCAGTGCGCAATCGGATCTCAGGATTGAGAGACGAAATATAAATGGATCCCCCCAAAAAAACAAAGAAGAGAGCCCGAATGGCACTAGATTGGAGATTGGGCCGTTTTTGGTACTTGGTCAATGAGGTGATCCTTAGCTGATATAATTGGGGCGGGGCTGGGTCCGGCGTAGTCCAGCGTGACAAGAGTGCGACAAGGCGAAGGCTCTGCAACGAACCTTGGCGGCATCAGCCAAAAGAAAATACGTTTTCATTCCGCAGACAGTGCTAATTTAACAGTTCGCAGGTGGCTGCTCTACCGGCTTGAACACAAATAGGTTCGGGAGCACCGTATCTAGAACCCCATCAATCTACACGAGGAACAAAAGAAAGCGCCTTACGCAGTGCTCTCGTCCTCCTCGCCTGCCATACGTGCACGGAGCGGAAGACCTTGCGTTGGACGGTGGGCTCGGCGTCGACGCAGAGGGTCGGTTTGTTCCACTGCCGCGCTAGCGTGTCTCACCCATTGAACCCCGTTCCACGCTCCGCGTCATATGGATCAGGAGAGTACCCGCAAAGCGCTGTCTCCGCAGAGCGTGACAGTACCTCTCGGACAAACGTGTCTGATGCCGTAGGAGAACCAGTACGGTTCGTAGGAGATGCGCCACGCGAGACAGCGCGGTCGAGGAGGGCGTTTTGCAAGTTGTCGTATACGTAGAGAAAAAAATGGGTGTCAGCGCGCGCATATTTGAGCATCTCGTCCAGTAGCGGTTTGCGTGACGGTGTTAGAAGAAGCGGAGGCACGATCGGATCAAGAAACGTTCCGGATGCGCCAATCTTGGAGTTGGTATCGTTCACAGTGACACAATATCTGGTGAGAAGTCACACTCTTCAACTTTGAGAGTCACTCTTGGAGTCACTGCCTTGCTCTCCGTCGTAGGTTCAGTGTGGCGCCAAGCGAGGAGGGGACCGGCGCTTCGTGAGTGACATGGAAAGGTGCAGGGAAAAAATAGCTGGCAGACTGCACAGAAAAAGGGCGGAGGCACGAAGTGCTTCTCGATCGGGGATGAGGAGTTTGCGTTTCCAAGACAGGGCCCTCCCGGAGCGAGCTGATGAAGGTCAGAAAACACTGACATGTACTCATCGTCGATCCCTCGGCAATTACTGTCATTTACTGGGCGTAGCGGGTGGTCGAAATAATAGTGCTCTGGTTCCTTGAACCTCGAACATGGGTGGCAGCAGCGGAACGAGCACGTGCCACCTCATCCGTTCACTACAAACTTCCTGCCATCCTTATCCACGTCCTCTTCCAATTTCCAGTCCATCTTCAATTTCGCCTTGAAAGCGTACGAGAAAAAGACCAAGAAAGATCTTCTCGCGCATCCGCTCGCAGCACAGCTACAATTTTGTAGCCCTCCCGCTGATATTCTTGTCGTCCTTCAAGACAAAGTCAAGGAGCTAAATCAATCAAGGAGTGCCGATGAGAGGTTATCACGGTGGCTGAATCCAACTATCGACGTCCTCTACGCTTTCTCCGCAACACTTGGAGAAGGTGTTGGACTCGTGAGTCCAATTCAGTCGACCTGTCTACACACACACCCTGAATACAAATTTTGCAGGTGTTCTCACTCGCAAAAGTCATCTCCGCTGGTGCTGGAGTCCTCCTCTCAGTGAGCAGCTTCGTTCGTCCTTTGTGGAGGCGATTCTTACAACGAAGTCTATCACAGGCAGCCAAAGATGTTGAAGCCAGTCAAGACGCCCTCATCGATCTCTTCGAGCGTATAGAGAACTTCTTCAAGCGCCTCGAGTCTTATACCTCAGTGCGACCAACGACGCAATGACTGACATAATCATAAAAATAATGATCGAAGCGCTGAACATCTTCGTGATCGCAACGAAGGAGATGAGGCAGAGTCGAGCGAGTGCGTTGCTCTCGACGATATGTGATTGTCGGCTAAGCTACGTCCAGAAAGATACCTGAAGAAGCTTATCGGAAAGAAGGAGATAGAAGATGCTCTGAAGCGATTAGACAAGTTGACGCAAGAGGAGGCTCGTATGGCGGCTGCAGAGATCCTGAAGCTCATGCACATTGTCGACGACAAGGTGACTACTGTTGTAAATGGTACGCACTACGTACAACGTGTTCGCTGTCCATTCTGAACATCGGTTAGGTGTCCAACATTTGGCAAACAGCATAGACGATGTGAAATGTTTGTGATCGACTTTTTCGTTTCTGACCACGATGTCTCTCATGTGCTCGTAGGGAATCAAGTGTGAGAGAGCCTCAGACGATGGGTTACTCCGCCAGATCCGTCGACAAATCACAATATCGCCTGCGGTATCCAACACGGAGGAACGGCTCAGTGGTTCTTTCGGGGCGGAATTTTGGGGAATTGGAGATGCACTGGCTCTCTTTTGTGGATTTATGGCAAACGTATGTTCCCCTCACCCCGTCCCCGACCCGCTCCTAATGATTATCTACATTCCTAGCGGGGTCCGGGAAGAGCATCCTTTGGTCAGTCATCACTTAGCACTCTACACTACAGCCAACTTACGTTGCCTGACAGCTCCGCGATCATTCAAGACATCCAAACCCTACGCAAGGCAGGACTAGCGTCTATCGCCTACTTTTATTTTGACTTCAGGGACCTTGATAAGCAAAATCGTCGAAACCTCCTACCATCTCTTCTCGTCCAACTTTCCACTCAGTCCGGTCCTCGTTGCGACATCCTCCACCGTCTTTATTTGGAACATGAGAAAGGGTCACAAGCGCCTAGCCGCCCTAGCGAAGCTGCTTTGATACAATGCCTCAAGGATATGCTCACAATTCCCAATCAACCCCCGATTTACATTATCTTGGATGCGCTCGACGAGTGTCCAAACTCACGTGGCATCCCGTCACCTCGTGAAGAGGTTCTTACTCTTGTCAAGGACCTGGTTAATCTTCGCCTACCTCATCTTCACATCTGTGTCACGAGCCGCCCCGAGTTCGATATTCGGGCTACTCTTGGACCTTTGGCACTTCACGCTGTGTCCCTGCACGACGAAAGTGGACAAAAGAAGGATATCGCCGATTATGTCCACTCTGTCGTATACTCTGATTCTGAGACGATGATGAAGAAGTGGAGAGAGGGGGATAAGAAAATGGTTATTGAGGCGCTCTCAGAAAAGGCCGACGGAATGTAAGACCATTCATCGTTCTAACCCCGTGACGACAGCTCTGACCTTTACCAGGTTTGATGGGTATTTTGTCAACTAGAAACATTACGACAATGTCTTCCGCAATGTGTCCGGCGCACTCTAAATGAACTTCCGGAATCTCTTGACGGGACATACGAGCGGGTGATGATGGATATCAAGAAGGCCAACCAAGTGCACGCGTACCGCATGCTTCAGTGCCTGACCGTGGCAGTTCGACCCCTTTCCGTCGCAGAACTCGCGGAACTACTTGCGTTTGACTTCGATGTTGCGAAGGGTGGGATCCCTGAGCTGAACTTGGACTGGCGACGGGAAGACCACGAGCAAGCAGTACTCTCGACCTGCTCAAGTTTAATCACCGTCGTCCCCGGCCGCGGCTCCAGACCCCCAGTTGTTCAGTTTTCACATTTTTCGGTGAAGGAGTTTTTGATGTCGGATCGGCTTGCCACGTCATCGGGAGACATCTCACAGTACTATATTTTTCTCGAAGACTCGCACACGGTGCTCGCCCAGGCTTGTCTTGGCGTCCTACTCCGGGTCCCGATGTCAAAAATGGCGCCGATTTTGCACCTCTGGCTCGATATGCCGCTGAGCAGTGGGTGACTCATGCACGGGTAGAGAATGTTGCGTCACGGATCCGCGATGGGATGGAACAACTCTTTAATCCAGACCACCCCTACTTCGAAGCGTGGGTCCAGTTACACGATGCCGATGCCGATGCCGACGACAACTATGACCCGGACATGGCAGATCTTAAACCTGGAGAATACCATTGTATTATGCCGCGCTGTGTGGATTCCACGAGCTAGTCGTACACCTTACTCTCGAATATCCGCAGTACCCAAGTGCTCGAGGTGGTCGTCGCGGGACTGCGTTACACTCGGCATCGTTTGCGGGTCATCTCCAGATCGTACGTTCACTTCTTCGTCACGGTGTTGGTGTCGATGCTCGAGACTGCGTGTATGATACGGCACTGCAATGGGCGTCTCAAAGGGGACATCGTGATGTTGTTGAATGCCTACTCGACCATGGCGCAGATGTGGATTTGCAGGATGATTACCACAATACTCCACTGATTTTGGCGGCGTCTTATGGGCGCGTCGACGTCGTTCGGGTGCTACTTGAGCACAATGCGGATGTTCATTCCCAGGATTTCTACGGTCAAACTCCTTTACACTGTGCAATTCGGTATGCCCGTGATACCCCCAAAGGTGATTTCCTCAGGATTGTGCGATTATTACTGGAGCATGGTGCGTGCGTAGATGCTAAGAACAACCATGTAAGGACTCCGTCACTGATGGCATTGGAGTGGGGAAAGAGGGATATCGCGCAGTTGATTTCCGAATTTCGCTCTGGGAGGGCACAAACGTAGTGTCTGACGAAACTACCTTTTTCTTTCCACTTGTCCCTACGTCGTTTATCCTGCATCGACTGCTCAGGCTACGGCATGACCATACTCGTATTGACAACTCGCGGAGCTATGCACTTCGATGTACACTGTAGTATGCTCGATGTTTCGATATCGTAAACTGTACTTGTCACGGTATGTGTAGGGAAGAACCTTGCACCCGATTCGCTGTTCTCTCCCTGGCAAATACAATCCCCCAGAACTGATGTAGCTCTCGCTTATGACGCTAGGTAGACCAGTGAGCCTTTCTTCGATGGGAATTCTTAACTTCTTAAGTCTTAAGTTGCTCGCGGCTCTCTCATTTTTGTTCGACGACCGGCGGGCGAGCCTGGGACACTGATTCAAGTTATAACTTTGGATTTATCAGATACTCATCAACTGCTGGTATCGTGCATTTCAAGAGACACTACTCGGCGGCATGTACAGCGGTAACGGTGTTACAGTGTAAGACCGGCGGCGCACGTAACCGGGGTCAATTTTGCTGACCCAACTCCTTGACAAACTTGAATGTGATCGCCAATCGATGATTGTCCGTTCAGTACTGTGTATAAACGTTATATCTTGACACTGCCCAATATATCGCGTATTCGGAGAGATAATCCACGAAATAAAGAAAGGGTGAAGAAAAAAAATTCCCAAATTCCCAGAGGCCGCGGCGAGGGTACAGGAAATTAGCTATTGGAGGCGCCGGGTAGCGAAGTGACAGAGCTGCAGGGGTGATTCAAGTTTATATGGTGCCAACTTGGACATAAAATTCTTGTCAAATTTGCACGATTTCACATCTTTCATGGGTGTAGAGATTTATGGAGGCGAGCAGCCGAATAGGTGAACGATGTACGAGCGTGGAGGTCCAGAGGAGAGCGTATTGCTCCTCTGCTTACGAATATTATTCGTTGATAACCGTTTAACTATGATAATGCTACGATTATCTAATATGTCGGTCTAGCCTCGGTTTGCCGGACTGTGTCCGTTCCGGGCTGAATCCCAACACTCCCCCTCAAACAGAGGGTAGGTCTCGGGTGAATAATATTGTTTGCATGGCGGAAGGAACGTGATGGGTGCGTCAAAAAACCTTCTGATAGAAGGAAAAAGCTACCATCAAATTGTGGTTTGGTTCCTTCTCTACCTTCGCGCGAAATTTTCACGCTTTTACATTTCCGTTTTCAGCGTATTAGCCCTTGGCTCGGGAAGCTCGGCGAAGCTCGCCTTTGCCTTTGGCTCGGGATCGAGCTCGGGACTATGTCCCGTAATGCTATCATACTAGGCTCGCTTCCCCTTGCGCTGAATGTTTATTTTGTATAGGACCATTTTTAGGTTTTCCTCTCTTTCGCAGACACATTACCTCCTTGAGGTGCCTCGTCAGGCTCGTGTCACGCATCTCGTCAGATGCATCTCCCGTTCCCCGCTGCGCATACGGAGATCATTTTTGGGATTTACGGTGGAGGAAATGGTATGACATATGTTATGTCATATGTTCTCTCCGACTTATTTGAGCTGTCACAACCAGGTGTCGCCTTTGTCGTTGGCCTGCCCCGTGGGTTGGCCTTTCCGACCTTTGCGCCCATGGCTGCGCGCTCTCCTGTCAACTCCCCCTCACGCGGCACATCGGGCGTGCTTTCGATGGCCTTTGGAAGGATGATTGGAGGACAGTTTCGGAGGTAGGTCCTATATTTTCTCTGCATTTACGGCCTTTTTATCCGTTTCGCAGAGTGTGCGCCGTGTCTGTTACACGCGTCACAGTCTCCCTCTGGGGGAACAATATCGGGTGCGATCACCCGTGCGCAGTCACTGACAAGATATTGCCCTTACAGCTCTATAGCTTCGGGCATGGCCATTTAGGCCCTTTCTGTCAACGTGACTTTTATATCGAACCGACGTCGATCATCCTTTGGATGCGTCTAGTTCGTCATCCGTTCTGTGGTATGTGACCACATATTTCCGAATGGAGACAAGATCGTCTCGAAATCGTACGATCTGCAGCCATTTCGGCCGCGTACGCTGGGATGTCGGGACTTTCTCCTGCTCCTCAGCGTCTTCTTTTCGGCCCATACACCTCGAGATCGGGCGTTTCTGTATCCTGCCAGACTCGACGGCTCTTGGCAGCGTCACTCTTCGCGGCAATCCGCGCCATCAGCCTTAAGGTATTTTAATGTCGTTGCCCAATCGTTGCCGCCTCTGCCTATCTTCTGGGCATCTGCAGCGTATACTTTATTGGGCCTGCGACCTTTTTACGGTGCGTCTGTCATGCATCGTGATGGCTATAATTGGCTGAATAACTGTGGCAGGAATAAAAGTTGTGCTCGTATCGGCAACAACATTCGGCGTCGGGCATGTATTGCCCATCGCCACAAGCTGCTCATAGGCAGTTTGTTTGGGCCATCACCGCATCCGCGGCGTCGAGTCGCGCATATTGCCAGCGTTCTGGCATATATTTATTCAGTCACGGTACGTCACCAAATTGGGTCCGTTCATATACATGACTGATTTTGTTATCGCTCGTATCGAGCTGCGCGATTCGTGTTTCCGTCGACCTGTGGTTAACGGTTGCGCTATGCGCACGTACTGCACGCGATCCATGGGGCCATCGAATGTATCTGCGCAGCCCATGGCTGGCATATGGCTTTCTATCTCGCCTGCGCCGGACTATTGCCCACACCTGTGGACATCATTGCTCACTATGAGCTGTAGGGACTATGCACGCGCGGAAAGGATGTTCCGCGCAGTTCCCATCGAGTAAGTAACTCGATTTTATCTATCTTCCCGTGATGTTCACGGGGTCCGGCGTCCTGTGTGCAGTGTATATTGGACGTGACATTCCCCAAGTCATAGTCCATGGGGTATGCTGGGTGAATCTCTTCCCCAGTTATTCCCCCGCTCAGCGCAGCGTTGGCGTATCACCGTCTGTGTCGTGCTGACAAATATGACAGCTGTCCACTCGGGAAATATTCGTCCCCGAGCGTCTCTGTCGGGTGCGCGGCTTCGCCTTCCATATTGGAGAATGTTGGCGAGCATCTCTGCACCTGCGCGGCATGAACCTCGCCCTCCATATCGGAGAACACTGGCGAAAGTCCGCGCGAATACCTCGCATCTTGCGTGGTTCATCGTCTATGACTGGTGAGTTTTCCTGGCCTCTTCTCCTCTCCATGCCGCTGCCCACTGGGTCTTTCCCAGGGATCATGCCTGGGCAGTGTGCGTCGTGTGGGACGCTGATCGGTATGCCGATGGACAGGGCGTGGTGTAGTTCCGTTGACTTTCCCAGCTCCCCCTCGCACTGTGTATTCGGCGCGATCACGACGATCGAGTCGTGCGAAGAGATGGAATTGGAAAAACGGAAAATTAGAGAGGTAAGTTTGTCACGCGTTTACGCGTTACGGTGCTGACAATATCTTCCGCTGGACCATATTGGCCTCAGCGTCTCGTTGGTCATTTCGACCAACTAAGCTCTCAAAGCAGCATTACTGCTCTTTCCCTCTTAGGAACGTACTTTACTTTGCTGCGTTTACGGCCTTAATCCGTTTTCGCAGACATCACCGGCATTTTTATTTCTGTTCTCTGGACAGAACCGGTAATCCCGAAGGTCACGGTGTAGCACATTTTGCTCCCGTTGGTTTTCGGGTATTGTCGCACCGCGCCAACATAGCGTATCTTTTACACGCTTTGGACGTTTTTCAGGTACGACGTTGTCTCCCTATGGGAGAACTTTTCCTCTGTAGGAAAGTTATGGGCTCAATGGGCCCGCGCGTCGTCATCATGGACTGGACGCGTTACCCGCATTCGGGTTGTCTCCCTAATAGGGAGAACTCTTCCTCGCCATCGGATCTGGCTTGGCTGCCGTCCGCGCGTGGGAAGACTTTCATGTGCTCCGCTATCGGGTCTGGTTTAGCTACTGCCCGTGCGCACATGTACCTTTTATTACTCTTATTCATCTGCGTGCTCTCGCTCATCTCGGTACATATGGTACCGGCGGCGGCAACGATCCTTTTCGGGTCGATGCGTACTCGGCATCGGGCAAAATCTTGCCCGTCGCCTCGAGCTGCTTGCTCAAATCACGCAACGCTGGCCTATTGCCGTCGATCGCGTGCTGGCAAAGCATGCTTATAGATGTCCGCGATATTCGCGGTATATTTGTGTGCGAGAATACTGCACGAAACTCGTCGAGGTGTCCTCGGCGACATTT
This sequence comes from Lactarius sanguifluus, assembly GCA_021527775.1. NCBI lineage: Eukaryota > Fungi > Basidiomycota > Agaricomycetes > Russulales > Russulaceae > Lactarius > Lactarius sanguifluus. The sequence continues at coordinate 84,751 of JAKEYF010000142.1, read as the reverse complement.
ATTTGTTTCGGAACGTGTCACGTAGACGCATGTAACTTCTCCGCAACTTAATAAAATGCTGTGGTATCTGTTATCATGCAGCCTGAGCTCGGTCGACCCGTGATATTCGCGGTGTCAGACGTCGTCTTGCAGCTCGATCTGCCCGTGATATTCACGGTGTCAGACTCGCGCTGGTAGACATGCTCGATATGGAGCTATATTTGTGACGTTCCACTCGTCCGTGGACGTGTATGATATTTGCAATATTTATCAGCACGCTGAACTAGTCCGTGAGGTCACAGTATCATCAGTCGTGCATGATAGCATAGTATCGTATGCTTCCCCATGACGTATGTACGTGATATTTATGTGCACGCTGTACTCTTCCGTGAGGTCACGGTATAGTCAGTCGTGCAGGATGTTATGGTGTTATCTCGTACATTTCCCCGCGACGTTCACGGGGCGATTGCGCATATTTGCGCAGGTATATGCCTTGGGGCACTACGCTAGCGGCCTTGCCGCTATCTCCACCTGTCGACGTCATTGTACGTCTCCTAGTATCACTCGCCGAGGTATCCTCGGCGATGATCCGGTGGATGTTCGGGTTGCGTGGTGGCATGGGAGTCGCAAACGAGTACAGCACTTTATGCGTACTTCTGGAAGCGATCTCGGCCTGCACGTTAGGGATGCCCGGATGCTTGCTTCGTCCAGCCGTGCTGGACGCTTTCTTGCATCTTGGACTTCTGGAGTGCTGGTTACCCAGCGTCCTCGAATCGAAGTTATGTCGAATATAGAAATAGGGGGGTATAATAAAACGTGTGTTTAAATGTTCTCGCGCACGGTCAAAGTTTCTCGCGCGCTGGACGTGCTCCCTTGCACTCTGCCAGCGGACTCTCGGGGTGCCAGTATCCTCGGGTCCAGGCAATATATATCATCGCTCGTCCCTTGGATGCGAGCTATGATGTGCGATAGGGGCTTAGTCATAGTGGACAAGTTTTCTCGCGCCTCGTCGATTTTTCTCGCGCTTAGACTGCCTAGATGCCGATGTCATCCAGTAGTACTGGATGCCCGTGTCATCAGGTGTCTTCGCTCGGAGGGTATCGACTTAGGATGTGAGTTCGTGCGAGATAGGGGCTTTAATATGTGCCCAGAGATATGGTGTGAAAATGGAATATATTGGGTGTACAAGTTCACCTGGCTATGCCAGGGCCCATAACCTGTAGAGATTTATGGAGGCGAGCAGCCGAATAGGTGAACGATGTACGAGCGTGGAGGTCCAGAGGAGAGCGTATTGCTCCTCTGCTTACGAATATTATTCGTTGATAACCGTTTAACTATGATAATGCTACGATTATCTAATATGTCGGTCTAGCCTCGGTTTGCCGGACTGTGTCCGTTCCTGGCTGACTCCCAACAATGGGTAACAATGGTAGAAGACAATGGGGACTCGTCATCAACCTCATCTGTAATTCGTGTGAATATAGCTTGACCGACTCGGAGGTTCCCTGCTGTCATCTCATACATCGCTATCCCTTCCGCTCGGCGTCTGTTTGTCTGACATGTACGAGGCAGTGCCGTTCCAGCCACTTGCGAATACTTCTTTTCCCAATCGTTTCTCTCCACCTTGATAGTCCCTCCCACTACCGATCAGTTCATCTGTATTACTCCTCCCATGTCTCAAGTTCCGTCCACATCCACATCATCTTCCAATTTCCAGTCCATCTTCAATGCTGCCCTCAAAGCGTACGAGAAAAAGACCAAGAACGACCTTCTCGCACATCCTCTCGCAGCACAGCTACAAGCCTGCAACTCTCCCGCTGACATTCTTGTTGTCCTTCAAGGCAATGTCAAGGAGCTTGAGCAATCAAGGAGTGCCGATGAGAGGTTATCACGGTGGCTGAATCCGACTATCGACGTCCTCTACGCTTTCTCCGCAACACTTGGAGAAGGTGTTGGGCTCGTGAGTCCCATCCAGTCGACCTGTCTACACCCACCCCTTAACACTAATTTTGCAGGTATTCTCGCCTGCAAAAGTCATCTTCGCTGGTGCTGGAGTCCTCCTCTTAGTGAGCAGCCTTATTGGTCTCCGTGTGGAGGCGATTCTTACAATGAAGTCTATCACAGGCGGCCAAAGATGTTGAAGCTGGTCAAGACGCCCTCATCGATCTTTTCGAGCGCATCGAGAACTTCTTCAAGCGCCTCGAGTCTTATACTTCAGTGCGACCAACAGACATAATGACGGACATGACCATCAAGATAATGATCGAAGTGCTTAACATCTTCGCGATCGCGACGAAGGAGATGAGGCAGAGTCGAGCGAGTGCGTTGCTTTCTGCGATATATAATTGATCGCTGATTTGTGTTCAGAAAAATATCTGAGGAAGCTCGTTGGAAAGAAGGAGATAGAAGACGCTCTGAGGCGATTAGACAAGTTAACGCAAGAGGAGGCTCGTATGGCGGCAGCAGAGATCCTAAGGCTAACGCACATTATCACAAATGGTACGCCCGCATGTTAGGTACTTGGGGACCTCACGCTGAATGCGCATACGTTGGTTAGACGGAAAAGAAACAAAGCAAGTGGTCCAGCAATTGGCGAGCAGCGTAGACGACATGAAATGTTTGTGATCATCCCGTCGATCGGCCGTCGTATCTTTAACGCGCTCGCAGGGAATCAATCGAGAAAGAGCCTCAGAGAATGGGTATTTCCCCCGGATCCATCAACGAATCACAATATCGCATGCGATCTTCATCACGGGGGAACCGCCCAGTGGTTCTTCCAGGGCAGTATGTTTGACGAATGGAAGTCGACTGGCTCTCTCTTGTGGATCTACGGCAAACGTATGTTCTCCCAATTCTACACCAAGCGACCCTGATCGTCGTCCACATTTCAGCGGGCTCGGGGAAGACCATCCTTTGGTTCGTCATCACTCGTTACTCTACATCTCGATGACCTGAGCTCGTCTTACAGTTCCGCGATCGTACAAGACATCGCAGCTCTATGCGAGGCGGGATTGGCATCAATGGCGTACTTTTATTTCGACTTCAGAGATCTTGACAAGCAACACATCCGAAACCTTCTCCCCTCTCTTCTCATTCAGCTTTCCGCTCAGTCTGATCCTCGTCGCGACATCCTCTCCCGGCTTTATTTGGCGCATGATAATGGCGAAAAGAAGCCGAGGGACGGTGTGATGACACAATGCCTCAGGGACATGCTCACAATTACCGACCAACGCCAGATTTATATTATCTTGGACGCGCTCGACGAGTGTCCGAACTTGTCTGGGATCCCGTCATCTCGTGAACAGGTCGTTGCGCTCGTTAAGCACCTGGTTAATCTTCGCTTTCCTCATCTTCACATCTGCGTCACCAGCCGCCCCGAGTTCGATATTCGGGCTACTCTTGGTCCTTTGGCTCTTCGCAATGTCTCACTCCATGACCAAAGTGGACAAAAGAAGGATATCGTTGATTACGTCCACTCTGTCGTATACTCTGACTCGGAAACGATGATGAAGAGATGGCGAGACGAGGACAAAAAAATGGTTGTCGAGGCGCTCTCAGAAAAGGCCGACGGAATGTAAGGGCATCGATCGTTGTAACGTCGTGATGACAGCTCCTGATCTTAACCAGGTTTCGATGGGTATTTTGTCAACTGGAAACACTACGACAATGTCTTCCACAATGCGTTCGGCGTACGCTAAACGAACTTCCGGAGACACTGGACGAGACATATGAGCGGGTGGTGATGGAAATCAAGAAGGCTAATCAAGCGCACGTGTATCGCATGCTCCAATGCCTCACAGTGGCAGTTCGGCCGCTTTCTGTCGCCGAACTCGCCGAACTACTCGCGTTTGACTTCGATGCAGCGAAGGATGGGATCCCTGAGCTAAACTCGGACTGGCGGTGGGAAGATCACGAACAAGCAGTACTTTCGACCTGCTCGAGTTTGATCACCGTCGTACCCAACAATGGATCCCCGGTTGTCCAGTTTTCGCATTTTTCGGTGAAGGAGTTTTTGATGTCGGATCGGCTCGCAACTTCGACGGGAGACATCTCGCAGTATCATATTTCTCTTGAAGATTCGCACACGGTTCTCGCTCAGACTTCTCTTGGCGTTTTACTCCGGGATCCCGATGTCGAAAATGGCGCCAATAGTGCGCCTCTAGTTCGATATGCCGCTGAGCACTGGGTGGCTCATGCGCGGGTCGAGAATGTCGTCTCACAAGTCCGCGAAGGGGTGGAACAACTCTTTGATCCTGATCAGCCCTACTTTGAAGCGTGGGTCAAGTTGCACGATTCCGATGGCAGTCACATCTACGATTACCCGGACCAAGACGCGGACACGAAAGATCTGATACCCGGGGCAAGACCATTGTATTATGCGGCGCTGTGTGGATTCCACGAGCTAGTCGAACACCTTACTCTCAAACACCCACAACACGCAAGTGCTCAAGTCGGTCGTTTTGGGACCGCATTACACGCTGCATCGTTTGCGGGTCATCTCCAGATTGTACGCTCATTTCTTCGGAATGGTGTGGGTGTCGACATTCGAGACCACTGGAACGGTTCGCCATGACAATGGGCGTCTATTCGGGGACACCGTGATATTGTTCACTGCCTACTTGGCCATGGCGCAGATATAAATTTGCAGGACGTTCACCATGAAACTCCGCTAATTTTGGCAGCACGTGATGGGCACCTCGACGTCGTTCGGGTGCTACTTGAGCACAATGCGAATGTTCACTCCCGTGGCATTGACGGCCAGACTCCTCTACACTATGCAATACAAGGCGCCAGTCGTACCTCCAAAGATGATTACCCCCGGATTATGCAATTATTGCTAGAGCACGGTACGGACATAGGTGCTGAGGATAAGGATGGAAAGACTCCGTTGCAGGTGGCATTGGAGCAGGAAAAGCACGATATCGCGCGGTTGCTTTCCGAATTTCGTTCTGGGAGACCACAAATTTAGTGCCCCGAGTTCGCTGATTATAGCGAAACCACGATGCAGTTCGTATTATTTTTCTTTCCCCTTGTCTCTACTTCGTTTGTGCATCATTGACAACTCGCTACGGCATGACCCCATACTCGGATGTATTGACAGCTCGCGGACTCGATGCGGTGTTATATTCTTCATACTAGATGTTTCAATGTCGCAGATCGTACTGGTACCTGTGAGGGAATAACCTTGAACCCGACCTGCACAGGCTCTACTGTCCCTGGAAAATACTGTCCCCCAGAACTGATGTGGCTGCGGCCTCTTCAGTGCCTCTGATGGGGGATCTTAAGTCGCTCGCGACTCGCTTATTCCTAGTTCAACGTTTGATTACGACTCAAGAGTCAAGACTCATCAGGTACTCATCAATTGCTAGTATTGTGGATTTCAAGGGATAGCACCCGGCATGCAGAGCGCATACAATACTCGGCGCTGCCTACAGTAATACAGCCAGGGCCAATCCTACAGATCCAGCCTCTTTTGAGAAATGTGATCCTCAATTGATGATTGTCCCTTGGGTTGTCCGTTCAGTACTAGTGCGTATAAATGCTATATATCTTGACACTTCCCAACATATCGCATGTCCGGAGAGGAGCCCGAGTATGACAAGTAAAGAAAGGGTAAAGTGTACAATTTCCAAGAGGGTACAGTAAAGTAGATTGGAGGCGCCGGGTAGCCAAACGGGTAGCGGCAGTGACTGAGTTGCGAGAGTGATTTATGTGGGCAATCAACTGAAGATGCCTAGCTATGAATACAACGAGACGGCCCATAAGTACACTTTCAGAACCACCACAGAGCAGGTGAGAAATCTCGATCTCTATCTACGCTAGGTCCCTCTAGGGGCTTTGAAGCGGTGCGTCGTAGGTCGATGCATCGATCCCCTTGCACAGCGCTTCGAACAACTTTCGAGCATCTTCTGCGCCGTATTCGCCCCCCGTCATCGCCACAACAAGCGACCGCAGCTTTCCCCCGATCTTTGGCACCTATACTCGGTTCCAGAGGGTCTGAGTATGCTGTGGCTCAATACTCACCTCTTCGACGAGTGTCTGGAACATGGCCCCGCAATCACGTACGTCGCGACAGAAGCTTACGCTGCGCGGGTCTACCTCGCGCGGGAGCTCCTGGGCGCGCGAAAAGTTGACGCGGTAGTAGCGCACGGGCAGCCGCGTGCGATCGAAGCCAGCCGAGCTCGAGCGGCCAATGTCCATCATCACGCCATTTGGGTCTCCATACGCGCAATGCGCGATCTTGTGTTCGTGTAGAAAGCACAGTCCCTCGTACGCACTTTCAGCCATCACCAGGGGAGGGGCAGATGGGGGGACAGACCTCGAGCGCCTGGCGGATGTAGTCGACCACGTTCGCGACCGTCTGCAGTGGCGGGTGATCGCAGTCGAAGAGACGCTCAAGGCAAAGGACCGCATCGTCTCCGCGCTCTGCGGTGTGGAGAAGGCGCGGCGCCGGGTTCCATGGGTCGCTCCTGATCTCAGTGGTATTGAGAGCCCGGAGGAGCGCGAGCTCGGTGCTGTGTAGTTTCACGCGTTGCAGGATCAATGACGTAGACATTTCCAATGGTGCGCCTGCCGTGTCCGCTTCGACGAAAACCTACACGTCATATCTTGAGTACATGCAATCCGTGGTGCATATATTATACTGTAACGACGTACCATGTCCCGCGCATCGGAGTTTTGGTAGTGAGAAAGATACTCGTCGACGACCGCCTCGAAATCGCTGGTGATGTGAATCTGGGTGGGGACGGGGGTATGGGTTGGACGTCAAAAGGACTGACATACATGTAGAACATATGCGATGACGTGGAAGAGGACTGCGAGGCCGGCATCCTATAAAGTCCACTGAGGGGCGACTCCTCTCCACCAAGCGGCATGCTCTCGATGGGCACCATCCTCTGAAGCGGGTAACCGAATCCATGTTCGACAACTTCCTCAGGCTCGTGCTGGTCGCACTCAGCCTCCCAAACCTCTGTACTATGCGGAGAGGCGAGAATGTGAGACACCATACTGCCCAAGACGTGAATTAAAGTGGAAAAGGTGCGAGCAGAGTTACACCAAAAAAACGTGGGTGATGTCTAGACAATCCGATGCATTGGGGATGTGACTCCAGACCGACCGCCCCATGCGAAGCAGACGATTACCAGAAATCGAACCTCAGTAATGAATGAGTTCTCTTGGCACGCGCCATTTCGTCCTCCGGCTTTCCAAGCTTTACTAGAATCGTGCAGAGCGCCAATCTCACGAGCTCAAACTGGCAATTTGGAGATTCGTTCTTCGGTCGCACGCCGAGAACGTATCAGCTCACGTGCTCACGCGGCGCAGCTCGGGTACCACTGTGAAGTCATTGAAATGTTGAGGGTGTACAATTAAATGACCCTCTACAAGCCAGGTCCCTTGCAAGATGGTTGTGTGCAAAGTACGGGACAAGTTTTCATGCAAACGACAACAAAAGGCTTCCATTTTGCCAAGACCATGCGGAAAGTAAGTTATGCGACACATTACCGCTTCTGACCTCCCTCCGGTCTTTCGCCGCCGGCACGATACCGAAATCAGTTCCGGATAGAGCCGCGGGCAAGTAGTACGCACCTAATAAGGCCGTCTTCTGTCGCTTCCTCTTCCCGACCCTAACTCTTGCTCGCTGCGCCCACCTTCGTCCAGCATATTCGGCGCGCTCGCAAAGTCAAACGGCATCACGACAGCTGTCGATCTTTCCGCGTCATCATCGTCGGTGCTCCTGCCTTCTTCGCACGCTTGCGCTTCTTTTGGCGCTGTCCGACGACGATGATTGCATCGTTGATGACTTCAGGCTTCGGGCTTGACTCAGAGCAGCTGGGACGAATAGAATCTCGGCGGTTGCTCCGTCAATGGAAACGTCGGGGGCAGATGTCGTTACGGCTTCAGCTGTCGTGACCGCAGCCACCTCTTTGAGGCGCCTGTGGCAAGAACGAAATAACGTAATAAACTCATACCTTGTGCACGGTTGGTGCAACGACCAGAGTACTGCGTATTCTGTTAACGACGTCTTGGAACCGACTGACGTTGGTTTGGCGGAAGTTGGTGGGACTCCGAACAGTGAACTCTGAGAAGTCGAACAGATCGTACTCTTTGGAAGATGTTTGTGAGACCATAATGGCTCGGAAGTTGCACTGTATGCAACGTGTAGGTTTTCGTCGAAGCGGACACAGGCGCCCCCGAGGAATTCATCGGATCCAGCAATACGAGAATGCTCGTGTAAGATCTGCCGTGCTATTTCACAACGCAGGAAGAACTCAAAAAACTCCTCGTAGTTTGGCATGCATACCGAATGATCCGAATCATGTGCCCTTATAGTGGTGACTTCGAGTTTACGCCGAGATACAGTGATCTATTCCTGGAAAACCTCGCAAGCAAACACCCTGAGGTCCCACACACTGATACACTGCTCGCAAATCCTGTATTACAATCTTCCCCCTCTTCCTACGCTGGCAGCCACGGTACCCAGCAAAACGATCTGCACGCCTTAGTTAGTATCTTCGAACGCTTCACCGAGTTCAAGGCGACCTCCATTCTTGATGGCTCCCAAACTCGGCTTGACGCCGTCCACTTCTTGCATTCGCCTTAACTCACATCGTTCCCTAATAATACAGTCTACGCAGGTCCGATGTTTTTTCTTTCTTTCTAGAGAACGCAGAGTATGTACATGGTCCTGTGTTTGCACGTTATATGTATGACACGACAATATTAGTAGTTGCGAATTATGCTCGAATGCCGGCACCAAGCTCTGGCAACTCATGCCGGGGCTTTGTACCGCCAAAATGATTTGGCTCCCATCTGATTCTTGGAAGTCTTCTTGTGCACTCAAAATGACACCTAACGACTCGGATACGGAAAAGATGGAACCTGCTGTAAGATGTGAGATGTGAGCAGGCCCCAGATCCGGATAAGAAGGAACTTGAAGTTTGGAGACTCGCGTCCTGGTCAGTATGCATTGCAGGTTTGTTGGTTGTTGTTTTTGGGACGCGTAAACACTACAACTCATCAAGCATTTCCTCCAGCTCGACAAAGTCCGGCGTCCCGAGACCCGTGACCTATGGAGCCCAGAGTTAGCCAATGTCTCAAGAAACACAACTCTGCCAGGACCCACAGGATCCCATTCAGTGCTAGCAGAGAATCCATCAGTGTTGCAGCCCGGATTCGAGCCAGAGGTAATGTCATTCAGGCCTAGGTCTGCGATCCCGTAGTCATACAGCCAGTAATTCAGAAACCCGAGCGGAGTCCTGCCCCTCGAAAGCCGGTAGTCGTTCAGCAGCGAGACAATACCCGCTGCGATCTGTACGTTGGAAGTTAGCCATGTGACGGCGGACGGTGATGAGACAGGGAGGAGACGCACGGGCACCGCGCAACTCGTTCCGTCTAGGAAGAAGTATTCCTCACGGTGGACAAACGAACACTTGTGGGCTTGCGCGGAGATGTCAGGTATGCCGCGGCCATTGGCGCTGCACAAATAACGTATGAATACGTCATGTCATGTCACGGGAGAGAACCCACTTGTAGAGACCATCATACTGGCCGCCCAGGTTCGCAAGGTAGGTGGCCACGGCGCCGTCCTGGTATACCGGACGTGAAAAATAGTTCGAGAACCCGCCGCTGGAGAAGCTTGCTCCAACCTCGGGGTAATCCATCGTGCCACCGACGCTAGTGACCCAAGGACCTGCGAAAAGGTGTCCATGTCATGAGCAATTGTCGTGCTTGTCTACTGCAGACAAAAAATGCCGCACATACAGGATGCAGGGAACACGGGGCGGAATCTGACATTGCCGGATCTGTCGGTGCAATCTCTACCAACCCCATAGTCGCCAGTTGAGAAAAGGAGGCTGGCACCACGCACGCCAAGCTGTGCATACAGCTCGCAAGCGCTCTGCGCGAAGTCCAGCGGGATGAGATCCTCAAAGCCGCCGTACGATGTGCTACCGTCCGCGGGAGTTGGTTGTCGTCCAGGCTGAGCATGAAGTTGAGCCAGCTGAGGTACGGGTCCATGCTTGACCCGCCGCCGGTACTGTAGTAGGTGTGAGGGGTCGGGAACGCCATAGCCTCCGTGTACTGCATGTTGAGGTTCCCCTCCACGCTCGGATTGTCAGGGTCGTACACGCCGCCACTGATCAGGACGACGTCGAAGGTCGCAGTATCTGCCCCGTCGGTGCGATATTCGGTCATGAATTGTTCCAAGTCATCTATACTCGGGGAATCTCCAAGGAACCCTGCAATCCCGAGCTTGTTTCGGTCTGTTGCGGCAGGTGCATAGCCCAGCGTGTTGTATAGCCAACGTAGGAATGACGGTGTTACGCGATCGATGTCTCTGCGTGACAGCACCCTCCCGAGGTCTACCGACGCCGCGGCCGCTTTCGCGGGAGCCGCCACCGTCCCGGCCTGGCGGCGCAAACGCGGAGTATGCCGCAGCATACGTGGAGAGCTGAAGTATGTCGTCGGCGCGACGGTTTTTACGTGTGAATGCAGCTCCATGGGGAGCCCGTAGCTAATCGTACGGATAACCGTTTCGTTCGTCTTGGTGTGCTGGTAGAGCTGGTACGATGCGCTGAGAATACTGTTAGCTTGCAACAGCGGCACGTCCGCGACCGTCAGCCAGCCACCGCCGTGTGACTTTGAGACGGAGGAAGGATGGACACCGTGGTGATTAAGCCAGGAGTTGACAAGTGCGAGCGTGTCTGGATGTGGCGCTACGATATCAGCAAGCTGCTCCCTGGATAGGTGTGCGCCGTATCTGCGACGGGACAGAGGCGCAGGTCTGTAAATGGGTGCGCAGAGAAGTGGTGGAGAAAACGCACTTTGGACTCCTGGGAAAACTGACTTCATACAGCGCGTCAACCACTGCATTCTTGCGTTGAGGCTCGAGTGCAATATGCAGGTCGATCGTTGTGCCGGCGGCTGGGTGGCCGAGAGTTTCCCAATTCTCCGGGACGGTACCCCACGCGTGTTTCGTGCGTATGTCGTCCCAACGAGGTTCGAGGGGCGTCGCGGCGAGGCAGTCAAGAACATGGGAAGCGAGGACTAAGAACGCCGAGAATGGATGGAAGAACATGATTACTGTTGGTCGGCGAAATGGCGTAGTGATTGCGGTATGTGTGCAACTGCTCCAAGTAAAGATGGCTAGACGTCCAGCTAGCTAGAACACTGACAGCATGGTTGGGGGCAGAGTATATAGTATAGCATCGACAGGCCTAGACTCGTAACCAGCCGTTCGAATGAGGATTTTTGATGGGTCGAGCGGTCCTTGCGCAGCCGGCACCCCATAGAGCGTGCGGTCACCGGTCTACGACAGCCTATTCGCAGAAATCAGTGGCGAGCCACGTCACCGCGGCTTAGAAGTAGTTGTTCACCATAGCATTACCCTCCAACCTATAGGCCTAGAGACTTCATAATACAGTCGAAGTTGTTACAACGCACAGCCCCACCCCAAAGGTTATGCGCTATCAGAAATGTGCAAGACCACGTTTTCCCACCTAACAGTCCGGCCCGCGGAGGATTTCCGCACACAGTACCGCATCCAACAGCACGTGCCCCACCGCAACAAGACCCCCAAGCGCGTCGAGTGCGTATTACTGTGCATCGTTCGTCCGCTGACCTCACGTTCACACACTTTGCAGGCTCTTCCACGGTGTTAACCAAGCTGCTCGATCTCTGTGCGTACAAAGATGAGCGCTAGTTTACGCACATGCGCTACTCGGCCGCGACGGGTGACCCTACGACTTCAAGGACAACGGCTTCACGCTTCCCCAGATGCATTATGACCCACCACGCCGGACGGAGATTTTTATATGACGATGTCCAACGAGGGCGGCACCCTCTCCGCGCACACGATGCACGGCGTCATGAAGAACATTACCTATCTATACGGGCGGGATCGCAGCAAGACATAGGGCAAAGATGACTGGGAGAAGGTTGTCATATGGATCGCCAGTGATGGCCGGCAGAAGATCAAATTGCGCCCGCTGAGCGCGATCGTGGCCATCAAGGCCTACCAGGAGGGCATCGCGGCCAACGTAGTCAACGGCAAGCCTGTTTCCGCGCATATATAACCCAGAGTACGTGGCAAATCATGATGACCCGCTCTTTTCTGTCTCATTCTGCACAAAATAGTCGCTGTCACGGAGTCGAACAAAATTGAGGGCGCGGCACGGAGAAGGGAATCGTCCTTGTGCAGATAGTCTTCTGCCTCAAGGAGAAGAACCAGAAGAAGATCAGTTCGCATCGCTGGTTCTTCAATGCCTTTGGCCCTATTCTCCAGCCAAACGTCTGCGTTCTTCTCAACATCGGAAAGAGGTCGGGCCCTGGCTCGATCTACCATCTTCGGAAGCATTCGGCATCAACTCGAACGTTGGTGGCGCCTGTGGCGAGGTCGTAGCATTCAAGGGTAAATACGGGCAGACGCTGCTCAACCCCCTCGGTTCGTCGCTCTTGTCTCGTTCATTCCTCTTTGAACTGTTTTTCTTTCTTTGACAGTGGTCGCGCAAAACTTCGGATACAAGATGTCCAACATCCTGGATAAGCCTTTGTACGTCAACGGCAGCCGCATTCTTGCTATGCTCTGAGTCTTTTTGGCTGCATTAGAGAATCAGTGTTTGGGTATATTACCGTGCTTCCAGGCGCGTTCAGCGCGTACCAGTATATTGCATTGCAGAATGACGCGCATGGAGATGGTCCGTTGCAAAATTATTCCCTTGGCGAGACATTGGTGCGTCGTCCGACTGTCTTCCACTTCGCACCCAATAATCACATACTCGCACAGCTTTGCGCGCAAGTTATGGATACACGTCGAGCTCGTCTATCAGACATTCGACCCTCATCTTTTCCTGGTTCGCCCTTGTACGCTACCCTAACTTTCCTTCCGGTGTCATCACTCACTGATTTTCGGGGGAACTTTTCATCTCGTTCTTTGTGTTCTCGATGATCCGACTATTATCGGTGGAAAGGGTGGTCGAGGTCCTCAACACGCTCCTCAAGCATGCCTATGTCGGCCTGTTGCTCACCTCCTTCACCCTTTCTTTCGGCAATCGGCTGCCAGGGTCAACAAGGGGTACACACTAGCGTTTATGGGGTTCCCGATCTTCACTGTTTATATGACGGGTCATAGGAGTTGATCGGGCCTGCAGTTTGGTGCTAATTTGCTACGGGGTCGCACGCAGTTCGCGGCGATTTTCTTGGCGGTCAAAGGCATGCAGCAGGTTGTCGCGGCGAAGAACTGCGGTGTGACATTTAGCGATTTGTTCACGAATGCGATATTCCGCGATATTGTGAAATCGATCTCTGCCAGCGTTGGCTTATACGCCGTCGCATCAATTATTCACGTACGTCCTTCCATGTTTAGTCGCGTGTAGGCGCACGCGATGGCTGACGCTCGGGCTCACAGCTAGATCCACGATACATGATTACTTCGTTCGTACAGTACACGTTGCTGGCGCCGTCGTACATCAACATCCTGAACGTCTATGCCGTTGAGGGCATTTCGCAAGTTGTCGTACACGTAGAGAAGGAAACGGGTGTTAGCACGCGCACATTTGAGCGCTAGCAGTCTGCGTAGTGGTATCAGAAGAAGCAGAGGCGTGATCAGTTCAGGAAGGGTACCGGACCAACTTGTACCGGACGCACCAGTGGGTATCGCTTATCTGGGAGAAGTCACAGTACATCTCCAGTAACGCCGCAAGTCCGCGCCGAGGAAAGTCAAGGACTCTCGAGACGTGGAACGTGTAGAACGTGTTCACCGAATACAAATCTTGTTGAAGCCAAACGAGGTCACTATTGGCGCCGTATAAGACCTGCCATTTTTTGCTAAGCCCGGGTTCGGATGTCGGTGCAATAGAACGATTGCTTGGGTTAGTGAAAACCTCTAGCTCGTGCGCAGTTCAAATGGGTCCACTATCCCGTACTGATCTGCATGAGACATACAAAGCCACTGTATGTGCGGTAGCTATGGCACTCCAAGTGGATCGCAATTTCCCTGCTCTAGCAGAGCTTGTCGATGAGAGCAGCGGGCTGTGTACGTTTTGATATCGACTGCTCGTGATATGCATGTCGATGTGTGTGCCAAATTCTCGGTGTAGACTCTACTGTAATTCGACCTGACATCCGCAATTCGTGTGACTTTTCACTGCATAACAATATAGCTTGACAGGGGTTCCCTGCTGTAGTCATACATCGATTCCGCTCGGCGTCTGTTTGTCTGACCACCAGGCGCGGAGGCGGTGCCGTCCAGCTACTGCGAATACTTTGTTTCCCAAACATTTCTCTCTACCCTCATAGTCTCTCAAATTCCCTCCCATTGCTGATCAGCTCATCCGTATTACTCTTTCTATGTCTCAGACCCCATCCGCATCCACGTCCTCTTCCAATTTCCAGTCCATCTTCAATGCTGCCCTCAAAGCGTACGAGAAAAAGACCAAGAAAGACCTTCTCGCACATCCTCTCGCCGCACAGCTACAAACCTGCAACTCTCCCGCTGACATTCTTCTCGTCCTTCAGGACAAAGTCAAGGAGCTAGATCAATCAAGGAGTGCCGACGAGAGGTTATCACGGTGGCTGAATCCGACTATCGAAGTTCTCTACACTTTCTCCGCAATTCTTGGAGAAGGTGTTGGACTCGTGAGTCCCATCCAGTCGGCCTGTCTAGTATCTACCCACCCCCTTGATGCTAATTTTGCAGGTATTCTCGCCAGCAAAAGTCATCTTCGCTGGTGCCGGGGTCCTCCTCTTAGTGAGCAACCTCATTTGTCCCTGTGTGGAGGCGATTCTTACAATGAAGTCCATCACAGGCGGCCAAAGATGTTGAAGCTGGTCAAGACGCCCTCATCGACCTCTTCGAGCGCATCGAGAACTTCTTCAAGCGCCTCGAGTCTTATACCGCAGTGCGACCAACAGACGTAATGACGGACATGATCATAAAGATAATGATCGAAGTGCTAAACATCTTCGCGATCGCAACGAAGGAGATGAAGCAGAGTCGAGCGAGTGCGTTGCTTTCCACGATATTCAATAGATCGCTAATCTGTATTCAGAGAAATATCTGAAGAAGCTTATTGGAAAGAAGGAGATGGAAGACGCTCTGAGGCGATTAGACAAGTTGACGCAAGAGGAGGCTCGTATGGCGGCAGCAGAGATCTTAAGGCTTACGCACATCGTCGACGACAAGGTGACCACGGTCATCAATGGTACGTACTACGTGCGGCGTGTTCGCTGCTCGGGGAACCCCATACTGAAGGCGCATATGTTTGCCAGACGGAAAAGAAATGAAGCAAGTGGTCCATCAATTGGCGAGCAGCGTAGACGACATGAAATGTTTGTGATCACCCAGTCGTTCGACCGTCGTGTCTTTAACGTCCTCGCAGGGAATCAATCGAGAAAGAGTCTCAGAGAATGGGTATTTCCCCCTGATCCATCAACGAATCACACCATCGCATGCGATCTTCATCACGGGGGAACCGCCCAGTGGTTCTTCCGAGGTAGTATGTTCGGCGAATGGAAGTCGACTGGCTCTCTCTTGTGGATCTACGGCAAACGTATGTTCTCCCAATTCTACACCAAGCGACCCCTCATCGCCGTCCACATTTCAGCGGGCTCAGGGAAGACCATCCTTTGGTTCGTCATCAGTTGGCACTCTACACCTCATAAGCTGAGCTTCTCTGGTAGTTCCGCAATTGTACAAGACGTTATAGCTCTAAGAGAGCTGGGATTGGCATCGATGGCGTACTTTTACTTCGACTTCAGGGATCTCGACAAGCAACATATCCGAAATCTTCTCCCCTCTCTTCTCATTCAACTTTCCGCTCAATCTGATCGTCATCGCGACATCCTCTCCCGGCTTTATTTGGCGCATGATAACGGAGAAGAGAAGCCGAGGGTTGGTGTGATGATACAATGCCTGAGGGATATGCTCACAATTACCGACCAACGCCCAATTTACATCATTTTGGACGCGCTCGACGAGTGCCCAATCTCGTCTGGGATCCCGTCGCCTCGGGAACAGGTCGTTGCGCTTGTCAAGGACTTGGTTAATCTTCGACTACCTCATCTTCATATCTGCGTCACCAGTCGCCCCGAATTCGATATTCGGGCCACTCTTGGACCTTTGGCACTTCACAGTGTTTCGCTGCACGACCAAAGTGGACAAAAGCAAGATATCGTTGATTATGTCCACTCTGTCGTATACTCTGATTCTGAGACGATGATGAAGAAGTGGAGAGAGGCGGATAAGAAAATGGTTGTCGATGCGCTGTCAGAAAAGGCCGACGGAATGTAAGGGCACCCATCATGATATCGTCGTGGTGACAGCTTATGACCTTTACCAGGTTTCGATGGGTATTTTGTCAACTGGAAACACTACGACAATGTCTTCCGCAAAGCGTCCGGCGTACTCTCAATGAACTTCCGGAATCTCTCGATGAGACATACGAGCGGGTAATGATGGAAATCAAGAAGACCAACCAAGTGCATGCGTACCGCATGCTTCAATGCCTCACCGTAGCAGTTCGACCTCTTTCCGTCGCCGAGCTCGCGGAACTACTCGCGTTTGACTTCGACGTGGCGAAGGGTGGGATCCCTGAGCTGAACTCGAACTGGCGGTGGGAAGATCATGAACAAGCAGTACTTTCTACCTGCTCAAGTTTAATCGCCGTCGTCCCTGGCCAGGGATCTCCTGTTGTTCAGTTTTCACACTTTTCGGTGAAGGAGTTTTTGATGTCGGATCGACTCGCAATGTCGACGGGAGACATTTCGCAGTACCATATCTCGCTCGAAGATGCACACACAGTTCTCGCCCAGGCTTCGCTTGGTGTTTTACTCCGAGATCCCGATGTCACAAATGACGCCGATAGTGCCCCTCTGGCTCAATATGCCGCTGAGTACTGGGTGACTCATGCACAGGTCGAGAATGTCGCGCCACGGGTCCGCAATGGGATGGAACGACTCTTTGATCCAGATCAACCCTATTTCGAAGCGTGGGTCAAGTTGCACGATGTCGATGTTAATATTGTCGGCTATACCCCGGATATGGCAGATCTGAAACTCGGAGCAAGACCATTGTACTATGCCGCGCTGTGTGGATTCCACGAGTTAGTGGAACACCTTACTCTCAAAAATCCGCAGTACCCAAGTGCTCGAGGTGGTCGTTGTGGGACTGCGTTACACTCTGCATCGCTTGCGGGTCATCTCCAGATTGTACGTTCACTTCTTCGTCACGGTGTTGGTGTCGATGCTCGAGACCACGTGAACGATACGGCATTGAAATGGGCGTCTGTTCGGGGACACCGTGATGTTGTCGAATGCTTACTCGACCATGGCGCAGACGTGAATTTGCAGGACAGTTTCCAAAATACTCCGCTGACTTGGGCAGCATATTATTGGCACGTGGACGTCGTTCGGGTGCTACTTAAGCACGGTGCGGATGTTCATTCCAGGGACAAACAAGGCCGGACTCCTTTACACGACGTAATCTGGGGTGCCCGTAATACCCCCAAAGGTGATGCCCCCCAGATTGTGCGATTATTACTGGAGCACGGTGCGGACATAGGTACTGAGGACAATGATGGAAAGACTCCTTTGCAGACGGCATGGGCTAATGAACTGGGAGACTCGGAGATCGCGCGGTTACTTTCCGAATTCCGCTCTGGGAGAGCACAAACGTAGTGTCTGACGAAATCACTGGCGCAACGCAGTTCACATTATTTTCTCTCCACTTGTCTGCATCAACTCGCTACGACATGACCATACTCGTATTGACAGCTCGCAGGGCCATACCCTTCGATGTGACTTCTACACTGTAGTATACTAAATGTCATAGATTGTACCGGTACCCGTAGGAAACGATGTCGAACCCGACTTGTTATACACTCGCTGGCACACACAGTCCCTTAGAACTGAGTCAGTTCTTGCCTATGATCTCAACTTCAAGCAGACCGGTAAGCGTTCAATTGACGGGGATTCTCAAGTCGCTCGCGAATCGCTTATTCCTCGTTCCGTTCGACGACTGATTACGAGTACTCATCAAATGCTGGTATCGCGAATTTCGGGATACGATCCAGGCGGCATGCAGAACCATAACAGTATAAGACCCGTCGTACGTTCAGTACTCGCTGCCCAATACAACCCGGGCCATAGTGGGTCCTGAGCAAGGTCCCGAGAGAAAACTCGCATACGAGAAGTAAAGAAATGGTAAATTCCCTAGAGGTATAGTAAAATAGGTATTGGAGGCGCTAGGAAGCGGAAGTGACGGGAACTGCGGAAGTGATTCATGCACAACTCGAAGATATAGTACTTAAGTATGAATACAACGAGATGGCCTGCAAGCACACGTTCAGAATCACCACACAACAGGAGAGAAATCTCGTTCTTGATTTGCCGTTAATTCCTCTAGGGAATTTGAGGCGGTGTCGTACGTTGCCGCATCGATCCCCTTACAAAGCGCCTGGAACTACTTTTGAGCATCGTCTGCGCCATATTCGCCCCCCGTCATCGCCACAACAAGCGACCGCAGCTTTCCCCCGATCTTCGGCACCTATACCCGATTTCAGAGTCGGGTAATGAACCGACAGTCCGCCGTGGCTGGGTACTCACCTCGTCGACGAGCGTCTGGAACATAGCCCCACAATCGCATACGTCGCAGAAAAAGCTTGCCCTACGTGGATCCGCCTCCGAGTCGCGCGGGAAAAGTTGACGCGGTAATAACGCACGGGCACCCACGTGCGATCGAAGCCGGCCGAGCTTGAGCGGCCAATGTCCATCATCACGCCATTTGGGTCACCATACTCGCAATGGGCGATCTTGTGCTCGTGTAGAAAGCACAGACCCTGGTACGCAACGTTCGACATCGGGGGCTAGAGGATGTAGTCGATTACGTTCGCGACGGTCTGTAGTGGCCGGTGGTCGCAGTCGAAGAGACGCTCGAGGCAGAAGACCGCGTCGTCGGCGCGCTCTGTGGTGTAAAGTAGGCGCGGCGCGGGGTTCTATGGGTCGCTCAGAATCTCAGTGGTATTGAAAGCCCGGAGGAGCGCAAGCTCGGTGCTGTGCCGTTTCACGCGCCATAGGATCAGAGACGTGGACATTTCCGAGGGCGTGCCTGCGTCCGCTTCGACGACAACCTACAGGTCATATCTTGAGTACAAGTAATCTGTAGTGCATATGACGACTACTGTAAGGACGTACCATGTCCTGCGCGTCGGAGTTTTGGTCTAGTTTTGGTAGTGAGAAAGATACTCATCGACGACCGCCTCAAAATCGCTGATGATGTGAATCCGAATAGGGACGGGGGTGTATGAGTCGGACGTCAAAAGGACTGACATGATACACGTAGAACATCATGATATGCGATGAAGTGGAGGAGGAGTATAAAGTCCACTGAAGGGTGACTCCTCTCCACCAAGCGGCATGCTCTCGATGGGCATCATCCTCTGAAGCGGGTAACCGAATCTATGTTCGGCAAGTTTCTCGGGCTGATAAGACCAAGGATAAGACCCTCAAGCCTCTGTGCTATGCATAGAGGTAGGACCGCGTGACTCCATACTACCAACGATGTGAATTGTAGGGGAAAATATTTGAGGATACTGGCAGTAACACCAAAAAGAAAACGTGAGCGATGCCTAGAAAATCTGATGCATGGGGATGTGACTTGAGACCAAGCTTGAGACCGGCGGTCGCCCCGGCGAAGCAGACCGTGACGATTACTAGAAATCGAACCTCAATAATGAATATTAGTGAATGGGTTCTCATAGCACGCCATTTCGTCCTCCGGCTTTCCAGCTTTCCAGGCTTTATCAGAATCGAGCAGAGCGCCAATTTTGCGTTGCGAGCTCAAACAGTGCCCGTTTTTCGCGAACAGGCCGTGAGAAAATGCTTGTCAACTATCAGATATTTTACCAGATATTTTACTGCCATGTAAGGTGGGGGACAATGGCAGGGGACCTTCATCGACATCTGCAATTGACTACTATTCACTGCACGTGAATATAACTTGACCGGGGTTCCCTGCTGCGGCCTCGGTCACAAATCGATTCCGCTCGGCGTCTGTTTGTCTGTCATGCACGAGGCGGTGTCCCTCCAACCACCTGCGAATACTTTGTTTCCCAATCGTTTCCCACTGCCCTGATAGCCGGGCCTTCCCATTTCCCTCTCATTGCCGATCAGCTCATCTGTATTCCTCTTTCTATGTCTCAAGCTCCATCTACATCCACGTCATCTTCCAATTTCCAGTCCGTCTTCAATGCTGCCCTCAAAGCGTACGAGAAAAAGACCAAGAAAGACCTTCTCGCACATCCTCTCGCCGCACAGCTACAAGCTTGCAACTCTCCCGCTGATATTCTTCTCGTCCTGCAAGACAAAGTCAAGGAGCTAGATCAATCAAGGAGTGCCGACGAGAGGTTATCACGGTGGCTGAATCCGACTATCGAAGTTCTCTACACTTTCTCCGCAATTCTTGGAGAAGGTGTTGGACTCGTGAGTCCCATCCAGTCGGCCTGTCTACCCACCCCCTTGATGCTAATTTTGCAGGTATTCTCGCCAGCAAAAGTCATCTTCGCTAGTGCCGGGGTCCTCCTCTTAGTGAGCACTGAGTAACCTCATTGGTCTCCGTGTGGAAGCGAGTCTTAACAATGAAGTCCATCACAGGCGGCCAAAGATGTTGGTGCTGGTCAAGACGCCCTCATCGATCTTTTCGAGCGTATCGAGAACTTCTTCAAGCGCCTCGAGTCTTATACTTCAGTGCGACCAACAGACGCAATGACGGACATGATCATAAAGATAATGATCGAAGTGCTTAACATCTTCGCGATCGCAACGAAGGAGATGAGGCAGAGTCGAGCGAGTGCGTTGCTTTCCGCGATATACAATGGATCGCTAATCTGTGTTCAGAAAAATATCTGAAGATGCTTATTGGAAAGAAGGAGATGGAAGACGCTCTGAGGCGATTAGACAAGTTGACGCAAGAGGAGGCCCGTATGGCGGCAGCAGAGACCCTAAGGCTCTCACACATTATCACAAATGGTACGCCCGCGTGTTAGCTGCCACTCATTCTGAACGTGCATCCGTCGGTTAGTCGTCCAACGATTGGCGAGCAGCGTAGACGACATGAAATGTTTGTGATCTCTCCGTCGTTCGTCCGTGGTATCTTAACGTACTCGCAGGGAATGAATCGAGAAAGAGCCTCAGAGAATGGGTATTTCCCCCTGATCCATCAACGAATCACAACATCGCATGCGATCTTCATCACGGGGGAACCGCCCAGTGGTTCTTCCAAGGCAATATGTTCGGCGAATGGAAGTCGACTGGCTCTCTCTTGTGGATCTATGGCAAACGTATGTTCTCCCAA
The DNA here is from genome assembly GCA_021527775.1 of Lactarius sanguifluus. Lineage (NCBI taxonomy): Eukaryota > Fungi > Basidiomycota > Agaricomycetes > Russulales > Russulaceae > Lactarius > Lactarius sanguifluus. The sequence goes on along the minus strand of JAKEYF010000142.1, from coordinate 63,426 downwards.
TTCTACACCGAGCTACCCCTGATCGTCGTCCACATTTCAGCGGGCTCGGGGAAGACCATCCTTTGGTTCGTCATCACTCGTCACTCTACACCTCGATAAGCTGATCTTGTCTTGCAGTTCCGCAATCGTACAAGACATTATATCTCTAAGCGAGGCGGGGTTGGCATCGATGGCGTACTTTTACTTCGACTTCAGGGATCTCGACAAGCAACATATCCGAAACCTTCTCCCCTCTCTTCTCATTCAACTTTCCTCTCAGTCTGATCGTCGTCGCGACATCCTCTCGCGGCTTTATTTGGCGCATGATAATGGCGAAAAGAAGCCGAGGGTTGGTGTGATGATACAATGCCTCAGGGACATGCTCACAATCACCGACCAACGCCCAATTTACATTATCTTGGATGCGCTCGATGAGTGTCCGAATTCGTCTGGGATCCCGTCGCCTCGTGAACAGGTCGTTGCGCTTGTCAAGGACTTGGTTGATCTTCGCCTACCTCATCTTCATATCTGCATCACTAGTCGCCCTGAGTTCGATATTCGGGCCACTCTTGGACCTTTGGCACTTCACAGTGTTTCGCTGCATGACCAAAGTGGACAAAAGCAAGATATCGTCGATTATATCCACTCTGTCGTATACTCTGATTCTGAGACGATGATGAAGAAGTGGAGAGAGGGGGATAAGAAAATGGTTGTCGATGCGCTCTCAGAAAAGGCCGACGGAATGTAAGGGCACCCATCATTATAACGTCGTGGTGACAACTTATGACCTTTACCAGGTTTCGATGGGTGTTTTGTCAACTGGAAACACTGCGACAATGTCTTCCGCAAAGTGTCCGGCGTACTCTTAATGAACTTCCGGAATCTCTGGATGAGACATACGAGCGGGTGATGATGGAAATCAAGAAGGCCAACCAAGTACACGCGTATCGCATGCTTCAATGTCTGACAGTAGCGGTTCGACCGCTTTCCGTCGCCGAGCTCGCGGAACTACTCGCGTTTGACTTTGATGTTGCGAAGGATGGGATCCCTGAGCTGAACTCGGAGTGGCGGTGGGAAGATCATGAACAAGCAGTACTTTCTACCTGCTCAAGTTTAATCACTGTCGTCCCCAACGAGGAATCCCCGGTTGTCCAGTTTTCGCATTTTTCAGTGAAGGAGTTTTTGATGTCGGATCGGCTTGCGACCTCGACGGGGGACATCTCGCAATACCATATCTCTCTCGGAGATTCTCACACGGTGCTCGCCCAGGCTTGTCTTGGCTTTCTACTTCGGGATCCCGATGTCACAAACGGCGCCGATCGTGCCCCCTCTGGCTCGAATATGCCGCCGAGCACTGGGTGACTCATGCACGGATCAAGAACGTCGCGTCACGGATCCGCGATGGGATGGCAACAACTTTTTGACCCAGATCAACCCTACTTCGAAGCATGGGTCGAGTTGCACGACTTCGATCTTGGCTTCGATGATGACTGACGATGGCTATAGCCCCAACTCCGACATAGTAGATTCGAAACCCGGAGCAAGACCGTTGTATTATGCCGCACTGTGTGGGCTCCGTGAGCTCGTCGAACACCTTATTCTCGAATATCCACAGTACGCAAGTGCTCGAGGTGGTTGTCGTGGGACCGCGTTACACTCTGCATCGTTTGCAGGTCATCTCCAGATTGTACGCTCACTTCTTCGGCATGGTGTGGATGCCGATGCCCGAGACCACGTGAACGATACGGCATTGCAATGGGCGTCTATGCGGGGACACTGTGATGTTGTTAAATGCCTACTCGACCAGGGCGCAGACGTGAATTTGCCGGACGATCACCACAATACTCCGCTAACTTTGGCAACACATCGTGGGTACATCGACGTTGTTCGGGTGCTACTTGAGCACAATGCGGATGTTCATTCCCAGGACGATTCCGGCCGGACTCCTTTACACGACGCAATATTGGGTGCCACTTATTACCCCAAAGGTGATGGCCCCGGAATTGTACGATTATTACTGAAGCACGGCGCGGACATAGATGCTAAAGACGCACATGGAATGACTCCGTTTCAGGTAGTATTGGAGCAGGAAAACAACGAGATCGCGAAGTTGCTTTCCGAATTTCGTTCTGGGAGAGTACAAACGTAGTGCCCCACGTTTACTGATCCCAGTGAAACCACAATATAGTTCTTTTTTTTTCCACTTGTCGCTACTTCTTTGTCCCGCATTGACTCGCTACGGCATGACCCCATACTGGTATTTACAGCTTGCAGAGCCATATCCTTCGATGGGCACTGTATGGAGAAGAGTTTTGAATCCGACATTCTACACATTCTCTGGTAAATACCGTGACAGTACCCCAGAGCCGATGTAGCTCTCGTCTATGACATCAGCCTGACGTGGACCGGTGAGCGTTCCTTCAAAGGGGGATTCTCATTCCTTGTTCGACGATCGCAACTTTTCGCCCATCAAATAGTCACTGTCACTACACATCAACTTCTAGTATCGTAGATCTCAGGGGATACGGCATGTATAGCGATGACAGTGTAATCGCGCGTACCCACCCGGGTCAACCCTGCTGATCTAGCTCTCTTTGTGGATCGCTTACTTCAGCTTACTGGGGAAGTGTGTCCGTGCCGCGCCGCGCGAGGAAGGTCGGTGGTCGGTGTGAGGGCCCGGCGCGAGAGCACGGGAATGAGGAAGAATGAAATTGAAGTGCCATTGAACGTGCGGGTGTACTAGGGAGCAGTGAGGGAAAGGGGCAAGATACGAGACAGCGAGCGATTAGAAGTATGCTATGAGCCCAAGTATGAGCTAGTAGAGACCGGGCGGAACTTCCGCACGAAGTATTTCTCAGTCGAAAAATGATGGTTTTGTCTTGGCCATGGGTTAAGAAGCGTGTTTGTGATAGACACTATTTGAACAAGCTTCCGGTTCTCAGCTAGGTCCAAATCGACAAGGTGATGGAAGGCCAAGTCGACGGGGAATGACGCTGTATGTTTGGTCAGCGGTCACCTTGAGAGTCGATGGTTGCAGCTACGCATAATCGTCAAACGGGAAGAGTCGCTCGCGACCCGCCTTTCGGCCCGTACGCAGCGAGAAAAGGCCGTGAGAAAAACCGACTCTACAGTAAGTGGCCTGAGCTTGACTCGAGTTCCCTGCAGTACAGTAGCCTCGGTCATAAGTCGATTCTGCTCGGCGTCTGTTTGTCTTACTTACCACGAGGCGCGGAGGCGGTGCCGCTCCGGCCACCGCGAATACCAACCATTTGCCTCTGCCCGGACAGTTTCCCTCCCATTTCCGATCAGATCATCTGTATTACTCTTCCTATGTCTCACGCTCCATCCACATCCACGTCCTCGTCCAATTTCCAGTCCATCTTCAATGCTGCCTTGAAAGCGTATGAGAAAAAGACCAAGAACGACCTTCTTGCCGATCCTCTCGCAGCACAGCTACAATTCTGCAACTCTCCCGTTGACATCCTTCTCGTCCTTCAGGACAAAGTCAAGGAGTTTGATCAATCAAGGAGTGCCGACGAGAAGTTATCACGGTGGCTGAATCCGACCATCGACGTCCTCTACGCTTTCTCCGCAATACTTGGAGAAGGCGTTGGACTCGTGAGTCCCATCCAGTCGATGTGTCCACACCCACCGCCTTGATACGAATTTTGCAGGTATTCTCGCCCGCAAAAGTCATCTTCGCTGGTGCTGGAGTCCTCCTCTTAGTGAGCAGCCTCATTGGTGAGGGAATTCTCACAATGAAGTCTGTCACAGGCAGCCAAAGATGTTGAAACCGGTCAAGACGCCCTCATCGATCTCTTCGAGCGTATCGAGAACTTCTTCAAGCGCCTCGAGTCTTATACTTCAGTGCGACCAACAGACGTAATGACGGACATGATCGTAAAGATAATGGTCGAAGTGCTTAATATCTTCGCGATCGCAACGAAGGAGATGAAACAGAGTCGAGCGAGTGCGTTGCTTTCCGCGATGTATCATTGATCGCTAATCTGTGTTCAGAGAAATATCTGAAGAAGCTTATTGGAAAGAAGGAGATGGAAGACGCTCTGAGGCGATTAGACAAGTTGACGCAAGAGGAGGCTCGTATGGCGGCAGCAGAGATCCTAAGGCTCACGCACATTATCACAAATGGTACGCCGGCGTGTCAACTGTCACTCATTCTGAACGTGCATCCGTCGGTTAGACGTCCAACATTTGGCGAGCAGCGTAGACGACATGAAATGTTTGTGATCACTCTGTCGTTCAGCCTTGGTATCTTTAACGTACTCGCAGGGAATGAATCGAGAAAGAGTCTCAGAGAATGGGTATTTCCCCCGGATCCATCAACGAATCACAACATCGCATGTGATCTTCATCACGGGGGAACCGCCCAGTGGTTCTTCCAAGGCAGTATGTTTGGCGAATGGAAGTCGACTGGCTCTCTCTTGTGGATCTACGGCAAACGTATGTTCTCTTAATTCTACACCGAGCATCTCCTGATCGCCATCCACATTTCAGCGGGCTCGGGGAAGACCATCCTTTGGTTCGTCATCAATCGCCACTCTACACCTTGATGAGCTGACTTTTTCTTGTAGTTCTGCAATCGTACAAGACATCGTGGCTCTAAGCGAGGCGGGATTGGCATCAATGGCGTACTTTTATTTCGACTTCAGGGATCTCGACAAGCAACACATCCGAAACCTTCTCCCCTCGCTTCTCATCCAGCTTTCCTCTCAGGTTGATGGTTGTCGCGACATCCTCTCGCGGCTTTATTTGGCGCATGATAATGGCGAAAAGAAGCCGAGGGTTGGTGTGATGACACAATGCCTGAGGGACATGCTCACAATTGCCGACCAACGCCCAATTTACATTATCTTGGATGCACTCGACGAGTGTCCGAATTCGTCTGGGATCCCGTCGCCTCGTGAACAGGTCGTTGCGCTTGTCAAGGACTTGGTTAATCTTCGACTACCTCATCTTCATATCTGCGTCACCAGTCGCCCCGAGTTCGATATTCGGGCCACTCTTGGACATTTGGCACTTCACAGTGTTTCGCTGCACGACCAAAGTGGACAAAAGCAAGATATCGTTGATTATGTCAACTCTGTCGTATACTCTGATTCTGAGACGATGATGAAGAAGTGGAGAGAGGCGGATAAGAAAATGGTTGTCGGTGCGCTCTCAGAAAAGGCCGACGGAATGTAAGGGCACCCATCGTCGTAAACTCGTGGTGACAGCTTATGACCTTTACCAGGTTTCGATGGGTGTTTTGTCAACTGGAAACACTACGACAATGTCTTCCGCAAAGCGTGCGGCGTACTCTAAATGAACTTCCGGAATCTCTGGATGAGACATACGAGCGAGTGATGATGGAAATCAAGAAGGCCAATCAAGTGCACGCGTATCGCATGCTTCAATGCCTGACCGTAGCAGTTCGACCGCTTTCCGTCGCCGAGCTCGCGGAACTACTCGCGTTCGACTTCGATGTGGCGAAGGGCGGGATCCCTGAGCTGAACTCGAACTGGCGGTGGGAAGATCATGAACAAGCAGTACTTTCGACCTGCTCAAGTTTAATTGCCGTCGTCCCTGGCCAGGGATCCCCGGTTGTTCAGTTTTCACACTTTTCGGTGAAGGAGTTTTTGATGTCGGATCGGCTCGCAATGTCGACGGGAGACATCTCGCAGTACCATATTTCTCTTGAAGACGCACACACGGTTCTCGCCCAGGCTTCTCTTGGCGTTTTACTCCGAGATCCCGATGTCACAATTGACGCCGATAGTGCCTCTCTGGCTCAATATGCCGCTGAGCACTGGGTGACTCATGCGCGGGTCGAGAATGTCGCGTCACGGGTCCGCAATGGGATGGAACGACTCTTTGATCCAGATCAACCCTATTTCGAAGCGTGGGTCAAGTTGCACGATGTCGAGGTTAATCTTGGCGGCTATATCCCGGATATGCCAGATCTGAAACTCGGAGCAAGACCATTGTACTATGCCGCGCTGTGTGGATTCCACGAGTTAGTGGAACACCTTACTCTCAAAAATCCGCAGTACCCAAGTGCTCGAGGTGGTCTTTGTGGGACTGCGTTACACTCTGCATCGTTTGCGGGTCATCTCCAGGTTGTACGTTCACTTCTTCGACACGGTGTAGGTGTCGATGCTCGAGACCACACGAACGATACGGCATTGCAATGGGCGTCTATGCAGGGATGCCGCGATGTTGTTGAATACCTACTCGACCATGGCGCAGATGTAAATTTGCAGGACAATCTTAAAAATACTCCGCTAACTTTGGCAGCACGTTGTCGGCACATGGACGTCGTTCGGGTGCTACTTGAGCACGGTGCGGATGTTCATTCCCAGGACGATTCCGGCCGGACTCCTTTACACGACGCAATATTGGGTGCCACTTATTACCCCAAAGGTGATGGCCCCATGATTGTGCGATTATTACTGGAGCACGGTGCGGACATAGATGCAAAAGACGCGCGTGGAATGACTCCGTTTCAGGAGCATGAAAACAGCGAGATCGCGAAGTTGCTTTCCGAATTTCGTTCTAGGAGAGTACAAACGTAGTGCCCCGAGTTCGTTGATTATGGCGATTCTTTTTCTTTCCCCTTGTCTCCACTTCGTTTGTGCTGCATCATTGACAACTCGCTACGGCATGACCCTATACTTGTATATATTAACAGCTCGCGGAGCTATACTCTTCGATGTACAGTACTGCTAGGATGCTTGATGTTTTAATGTCGCAGATTGTACTGGTACCTGTGGGGAAGAACCTTGAACCCGACTTGCTCTGTCGTAGCTCTTGCCTCTGATGGGGATTCTCAGGTCGCTCGCGACTCGCTCATCTCTTTTTCAACGATTGATCCAGACTCATCAGGTACTCATCAACTACTGGTATCGTGAATTTTAAGGGATACCACTCGGCATGCGGAGCCACAAGAACGGTGTGAGACCTGTCGCGCCAAGTGTCGCGCATACCTTGGCGCACACAGTCATCGGCTCGACGAGTCGACGACGACCAGCGACCCGAAACAGTCAAAAAATCGACCTCATCCTGCACACGAGCCTTGCCCTTTTCATCAGCGCTCTTGGAGCCCCCAACAGTGGACATCAGGTTGAGAAGCATGTTTGTGATAAATGTTACTTGGTTTGAGTTTAAGCAAGCTTCCAGATCTCTCGCTAGGTCTGAATCGACAGAAGGACGGAAGGCCAAGTCGGCAGTGACGCAGCATGTTTGGACGCCTTGAGAGCCGATGTTTGTACAAGTGTCAAATATCAAATGCCGACCTCGTCAAAGTCAAAGGAGTTTGGGAAGAGTCCAATGGCCGCTGATTGACGTCACGTGATGCGTGAGTGGTGTCAGCTTTTCTTTCTCATCTCGAGTGCGAGAGTGCGATTTACAATCAACATATCCTGACATGAATCACAGGCGCAATATGCAGCATATGCCGGGGAGACAAGGAATAGTTTCAGTTAGTCAACTGACGAGAGCGAATATTGTGGGCTCTACAACATCGAGTGGCTCTTCCTCAAACAAAATATACGCGCTGCACAACGTCGATTCGACACAATAACAATCCCTTCCATGCCAAATGGGTCTCTCTCGCTTCGCATTTCCCTCCCTTTGCGGAGAGTTCTTAGTCCGCCGTTCCGTCTGTTGGCATGCCATAGGGGAAGAATTGCTTGAACAATTCTGGATAGTGCTTCTCGGCTACATTTGGGTGACTTCTGTGGAACTTCTCGTCAGCCCAGTATCTAGCCACTCCTGATAGCCTGCAGATCAGAACGAACGATGCGTACTTGACCCGACTGATGAGGGAGACTTGCCCAGACGGCAAAGTGTCATATTCACCAAAATTTACCTCTGTGCACCGTAAGTTCAGTTAAGTTCGCAATGGCGACGACGACGGCGGTAAACTCACAATCTGTCTGGCCGAGTTCGCCACGTAGCCCTTTGAGCCTGAGCACCTCAGGGGGGACTTCGAGGCTGATGAGAAAGGTGCAGCACCTGTCATCTCGAGACGAGACGCACATTCCAACACATGCTCGCTCAGCCGCACGCCCTGTGCGATATTTTGGAAGAACGGAATCGAATACCGCGGCAACGAGCCTGCAGGCGGAACCAGTACACGATGCGCGGTCGCCCGCGCAAGACCCCTGCGTAACCGACTCGAGCCAACGTCAGATCAGATTGTACTTATGCACCCGGCCAACACGTTACAACGACAACAGACGAAGGGACGTACCTTTACCGAAATTAATGACGAATGTGTACGGACGTGGGGACACCTCGATCCATTGCCCAGACAAATTCTGGGCCTGCAGGCCTGGTCGGACAGTAAGTAAACGGTTTTGATTTATGATTTATTTTTATTGATGCTATTGGTTGTCTAGTTGCTCCACAGACAGTGGGAACGACGACAAAGCCAAGGCGGATGGGGAACGGAAAGTAGGTACTAGAAGATAAAATGAGGTGGGCTTACGAAAGTCATGAAACCGGCGTCAAAGTGCGGGCCTATGCCCTGCTCAGACGCGGTCCCGGGTTGGGTACTTGAGGAGCTAGCCAACGAAGCGAGCGAGCGATGAACTCCCTTGCCGAGTCGCCGCGTCGTGAGCATACCTTTGCGTGATGCACTCGCGCGCGTCGAAAAACCGCGCAAGCCCGTCTGGCTCGAGCCCTAGCGCCTCCGCCACAAGCCGCACAAACTCATAGCTCAGACTCTCGACGGCCGCCAGGTACCGCTCGAACGTGGTCTTGAATCCCCCTCTTCCGGCCACTACCCAAAAGCATTCGACGCATGCAGGGAAGGGGGATTGTTCGTTATCATATGAGAAAACGTACATCAGTACCAAATATTCTCGGCTCCAGGTCTCAACAAGCGTATGTGGGAGTCCATAATAAGAACCCACCTGCGACGGACCCCAGAGACGCAGGTACTCGGGCCGACTGGGTGTCCAGCCACTATCCTCATTCTCGAGCGGCGTCGCAAAGTCGAACTGCTCGCGCTGGTCCGCCGCACCGCCGGTGAGCTCCACGCCGGGGCGGGAGTAGCCGAGGAAGTGTGGCGAGTTTGCCATGCGGATCGCATCCTTGCGCTCCTGCGGTAGCCCGAAGCGGGGCAGGTACGCGATCACCTCGTCGAAGAGGGCGGTGGGTATCGGAGGGTGCTCGAGGTGGAGAAAGCCGACGTTGATGAGCGCGCTCTGCAGCTGCTGGATGAAGGCGGGGCGGGTATGGCGAGGCAAGGAGGTTGTAGCTGAGCGTCGGGATACTCGTGAAGTCAGTTGTAGTGGTCATAGTCAAAGTCAAGCCTTTGTCGGTCGCGGTGAGAGACTCAGGACTACAATAGCTTAATGATAAAAGGCATGCCAGTGGTCAAATCATAGCCCATATAGCCCATAGTAACGGATTTGGATTCCTGACCCGTCCTCCGGCCCGATGCGGCCCGTAATCCCGGCCCGATGCCGTAAGCGGGCCCAAGCGGGCAAGGCGAAGGAGCACCATTCGCATCACTGCTGCCAGTGATGCTCAGCAGCTAACTTAGGTCCCTCCCCAACGTAAATATGAGGTGGTCCATTCTCTTTTTCTTCCTTTCCAGGAGATTTTCTGTGACAGCGGCTGTAGAAGAATACCGCGAAGAGCTCACGCTGAGACCTCTCGTCGACTGGCAAACTCGCAGCCCACTTTTCATTCTCTACGTTGCTTCGTAGTGACTGTGCCAAGAGATCCGAGCAGTTTGGGCACCGATGACACTTGTAGCGTAACTCATGCCGATGATGCCTCTTCCTTTCTTCAACTCAGGGCTGTCGTTCTAGCTCAGCACTACACCCTCTTTCCCCTAGCCCTTGGGCAGATCCTGCGAGAACACGCGATACCAGAGTTCCATCTGACGATCAACTCTGGGAAATGGGACTACGACCGCTGGGGACACCCAGGCGAGCCTGGCGTAGGCTCGGGAGCAGAGCTGTGGGCGTGGATGGGCGACGGGGCGGCAGTACAGACGAGGTGCCGTCTTCCTCTTCCTCCCCTTGTGAACCTGACATAATGCGCCACAGCATCGACGCACGTTGGAAGCATTGCAAAACTCGCTCTCAGGGTTGTTCTGCGCTTCACTCGGCAGCATGGACGCGCTCCACACGACCTCCCCCGCCCACGCGTTCCTCCCAACAGGCGACCTCCCACGGCTTCTCGCCCCCGCACGCGACGCATACACCCTACGCCACGCCACGCTCCCCGCGGAGCGCGTGTGCACTGAGAACTTGACGCCGTTCCTCAAGCTCCTGCCCTGTCCCTCGCGCGCCGGCATCGCCGCGCTGCTTGAGCCGCATAGAATCTTCGACGCCGACTGGCACGGCTCTGGGCGTGCATGTGCGCTGGCACGCAGACAGAGGCGTCCAACTTACGCTAACGGTACAGGCGGTGCTAGACTCCGTGCGCACCTCAACTGATCGCCGGCGCGGTGAGAACTTTGTTGTCTTTCTTGCCGAGGCTGTGCCTGACTGGATAACTGACCAGATTGGACGTTGGAGTCGTTATTTGGACGGTCGCTTCCGCGGTCATGTAACGTTGCTTCGTCGAGTGTCGTTCTTGTTATGCTGCCGTCGGATGAATCGGCATATACCCTGTCCCCGGAACCACATGTATCGATAGAGGGGACTGGAGTTGTGGTTTATGATATAACGAATGGTGAGCGTCCTCCTTCTCGATCGACGACAATGCGTTGCTCATGGCTGCCCCAAGGTACCTCAGACCTCAACATTGTCATGAAATGGCCGGAAGAAGAACGTTTTTCATATCGTATGTGCCTTCCCTTCGCTCCCGTTTACCTCAGTTACCAAACAGGTGGCCGGTATAGCCCTCAATATACCGCCACTCTCCGACTTGTCCGTGCAACGCACTCTGAAGGGCTCCAGCCAAACCCACGGAGAGCTTTCCGTCGTCGTCCGGAACAACCGTCCCTGTGGCTGTCCGCAGCGCACTATCCTAGAAACTATGCCGTGGCACGTCGAGTTCTTCCTACACACGCTCACCGTGACATGCGGTGATCGCAGTGTCGATTGTGGTGCGTATAACGCCAACGCCACCTACCCTGTAATGTGACGCTCGTCGTGCCTGCTGACGTGTATTGCAGCGTCCCTGTTAACGAACATGACGTACACGCCGTCGCGGCCACATGCCACGCCGGCGCAACTGCTTGCCACGCTCGAACTGCCGCCCCACGAGACCCTGCACCTCTCCCTGCGGGTCCGCAAGGCATTTTTGCGATACACGGAACACCCGCCGGATGCACAACGGGGGTGGGATCTCCCCCCGGCAGTGTTCGTTCCTTTCGATGCCCCACACCGGCGTATCTATACGCCCGCATTACTGGTCGACCTCGCGACGCCGGACTTCAGCATGCCGTACAATGTCATTATCATGAGCAGCACGCTTATTGCCCTCATCTTCGGTAGCTTGTTCAACATGCTGATCCGCCGATTCGTGGTGATCAAAGTTGACGTTAAAGTGGATTAATTGGGCTCGCGTAACGTACAGATCTCTCAGTAGCCGGGATAGGCAAGCAACTGTTTTGGCTGACTTGATCGAATGTTCGCATACGATAATGGATTTTATTTCCCACACACGCGTGGCCTTGTAACTTATTCTTTGCTAGCCGCCAAGGCCGCGAACTTCCATAGTGCGAGGTGATCTCCCCTGGATGCATAATATGGCTTATACTGCCTTCCCTTCCTTACCCCGTTCAAGTTCGGACCCTCCATTTCCTTAGCTCGGGCTTATCGAAATGAATCACGAAATCTGCGACTATGTGACCACTGTGGCCGCGACTCGGACCCGTAAGTCCAAAGCTCCGCCTTTACTATTTGCCTGATTTGGTGGGACACGCTGGCAGATAACAGCGAACGCACAGGGCTCTCGTCGATTCCCCTCGAGCTGTATCGGGCCATACTGCAATTCATCCACCCCCGCGACTTTAACTATTCACTCGCGCTCGTCTCGCGCTCGTTCCGCGTCGACATAGAGGCACAGTTCTACAAATACGTTGCGGTCCCGGAGAAGCGACTGCTGTTCTTCTGCCGCACGATGCTCGCTCGGCCGGACCTCGCACGGCGCGTGCAGCGCCTGGCGTTCACCGGCGCGGTCCACCGCGAGCCGGAGCCCGGCGACACCGACGTGGTAGCGGAGACAATGCGGCTGCTGGTGAATCTGAAGGATCTGTCGATCACGGCTTCGAACCACATCCGGCGCGCAGAAGAGCGCCCGTGGCCGGTGCACCACGACGACGTGCGCATCCTCGACGGCTGCACATTCCGCCTCGAGCGCCTCGCGTGCTTCTTCTCAGTGGGCGGAGCCCCTCGCGCAATGGCTCGCGACGCAGCCACAGCTCATCGCGTTCGAGCACGACGGGTACCCACAGGGCGACGTGCGCTTCCCCGGCGCCTCTGCGCCGCCAGCCGAAGAAGATCACGATGGAGCTGCCCCGGCCGCAGCCGCAGCTTCCGCTGCTGCGCTGTACGTACCTCCGTATCCCGCCGTACATCCTGGCGTGCTTCGATGGCCGCCCAAAGCCGCAGCCCGTCGTGCTGCGCTTCGATATGCGTTTCATCACCGTGCGGCAGGAGTTCGAGGCCGCGCGCGCGCTGCGCGAACGTGTGTCGCAACCTCAAGTGCCTCACGCTCACGCGCCAGACGTGCACCACCGAGGAGTACCTCTCGACGTCGCGCATCCTGCGCACGTTCGCGGACAAGGCGCCGAACTTGACCTGTCTCGCGCTCTACGAGAACATCGACTATGTGCGTCGGCGCCCCCCCCATTTCCTGTACAAAACGGTCTCATGCCGGCTGCAGTCAGCGGGGGAGAACAAGCGGATACTGCGCGTCATCAAGGAGCACTTTGCGAAGCTGCAGGTGTTCGTTTGGGCGCCCCTGAACTACCCCGTCACGGGGGACGAGGACGACTTCAGCGCGTCCTCAGAGTCTGGCTTCTCCATCGCGTCGTGCACCGAGGACGAGGAGTACTCGTTCGACAAGACGGAGCGCTACGCGCTCGCCATGTTCGACGCCGTACCCGCCATGCGCATGTTCATCTCCTTCCGCAAGGGCCCCTGCTACGTCTGGCGGCGCGGGCCGCCAGCGTCGGACCCTGCCGCCCCACGCCCGTTCAAGCGCACCCCGCTGTCGATCTGTCCCTCCGAGGACTCGTTCCGCGCTGTCGACCCCGATCAGCCAATCGAGCTCTTCGTGACGAGCATCCCCCATGGCCCGCCACTTGCCGAGCCTCGGGTAATACGCGTTTACGATGCGCCGGTCTCACTGCCCGTCAACCGCAGCGCCAAGACCTTAGACTTCCAGGACCTGTGATTATTTTCCCCTGACTACCGCAGCTCTGTTCCTGCGTTCCTGATTTGCGTTGCGTTGCTTTCTTGCGTTGTTTTGTGTATTGCCTTTCTTGGTTGGATACCCTCTTGTAATTGTTGTTTTTGTTTTGTTTTTTGCCGACGCTCTCAACCGTTATATCGCACACTGGTCGGGGTTCGTCAACTCGCAATCGGGATGTGCAAGGGGATGTTCTGAGATTTTGTCTAGGATTTCCTTCTGGGAAAACCAGTTTCTATACTGGGACATGTCCAGTGACCAAGACAACGACCAGTCGTCCACAGTAAGCGGACGGACAGTAATGGGCGTACATCAACGAGCGCTAAACTAGGGAGGTAATACGGTGTTCTTTACAGTGAGGAGACCTCCTGCTTTCACTTTTTCTAATCTTCCCTCCCGGAATGTGGGTAGGTCATGGAGTGACGTCTGGTTATGACGAAATGTGTACTACAGTTGCTTTGATGACGGTGACTAGTGTACATTATTTGTGGGATTTGATACTGGTCTACATCAGGTGTAGTGCCGTACAGTACAGTCAAGAAGCGAGGGCACGGGCACGTCGGCACAACACAGGATCATATACCAAATTTGGGCATCACAGCCTACTGTCGCTTAAGTACTTACAGTACACTCTCGAGGGGTTCCACACCTACATCTCGTGTGTATCCGCAGTCACTGTCTCCATGTCTCGATATCCCGAAGTTTGTTTTTCCTTATCCAAAGTCGAAATTATTTTCCTAATCATTTATCGATAGGCAAATGAGAGCCAGTATGGCAACTACAACGACGGTTACTCGCCTTACCCCCACACCAACAATTACGAGCAACCAGAGCACAATACTTCAGCTTCAGCCGGAGCTTATGAACGACCTCTTCACAACACCTCCGCCGCAGCTTATGCTTCTGCCAGTTCCTATGAGCCACACCAATACCGTACTACCTCTCCACTGAATCAACCCTCCCACCCTCTTTCATCGGGTTATGGTCACGAGTACCAATCCGACTATTCTCCGTTTGCTGTGCCCCACCAAGCCCAATCTCCTCCACCCCCAGCTCACTACGATACGCCATCTTTCCCCCCTCATTCCCTTTCTCCTCCACCGCAGCCCCTACAACAACAACCGCGCCAGTCCTACAACTTATCCGATCTTGGCGTCCCTCCCCCACCTCCATTGCATAACCAATCCTCCGGGAACACGTTCCAGTATGATGGTGATGACGATCTCGGGGACGCGGGCGATTTGCCCCTTTTACGCGCCCCTTCCGCACGCTCACAAGAGTCCATCACTTTGAACAACATGCCTGGGCAATACAACGCATCTCAAGACGACGATATGAACAACAACATCCGCTACGGGCGCATCCCGCAGCGCGTTCCTCGTCGCAACAAAACCCTCAAGCGTGTCGAGTGCGTGTTCCCATGCATCGACATCTGACCTACTCACACTTTGCAGACTCTTCCACGGCAACTTTGTGCTCGACTCCGCTGTGCCAACCAAGCTGCTCAATCTCTGCGCGTACAAAGAGGACCGCGAGTTTACGCATATGCGTTACTCGGCTGCAACCGGTGACCCCAACGACTTCAAGGACAACGGCTTCACGCTGCGTCAGGTGCACTATGACCCACCGCGCCGGACGGAGCTGTTCATCGTGATGACGATGTACAACGAGGACGACACCCTCTTCGCGCGCACGATGCACGGCGTCATGAAGAATATTGCCTATCTGTGCAAGCGCGATCGCAGCAAGACTTGGGGCAAGGAAGGCTGGAAGAAGGTCGTCGTCTGCATCGTTAGCGACGGTCGCCAGAAGATCAATTCGCGCACGCTGAGTGCCATCGCGGCCATCGGGGCCTACCAGGAGGGCATCGCGACCAACGTAGTCAACGGAAAACCGGTTTCCGCGCATATATACGAGTATACTACCCAGAGTACGTGGCAAATCATAATGACCCGCTCTTTTCTGTCTCATTCTGCACGAAATAGTCGCTGTCACAGAGTCGAACAAGATTGAGGGCGCGGAGAAGGGAATCGTCCCCGTGCAGATTGTGTTCTGCCTCAAGGAGAAGAACCAGAAGAAGATCAATTCGCATCGCTGGTTCTTCAATGCCTTTGGCCCTATTCTCCAGCCAAACGTCTGCGTTCTTCTCGACGTCGGAACGAGGCCTGGCCCCAGCTCGATTTACCATCTCTGGAAGGCATTCGACATCAACTCGAACGTAGGCGGCGCCTGTGGCGAGATCGTAGCTTTCAAGGGAAAATATGGGCAGATACTGCTTAACCCCCTTGGTTTGTCGCTCCTGTCTCCTCGTTCATTTCCCATTGAACTATTTTTCTTTCTTTGTACTAGTGGCCGCGCAAAACTTCGAGTACAAGATGTCCAACATCCTGGACAAGCCTTTGTATGTCAATGGCACCCGTATTATTGCTATGCTCTGAGTTTTTCGGTTGTGTTAGAGAATCGGTGTTTGGGTACATTACCGTGCTTCCAGGTGCATTCAGCGCGTACCGGTATATTGCATTGCAGAACGACGCCCGTGGAGAGGGTCCGTTGCAAAAGTATTTCCTCGGCGAGACATTGGTGCGTCGCTCGACTATGTGCCGCTTCTTCGCACCCAATAATTTCCGCAGCACGGAGCAGGAGCAGACATCTTCACCGCTAACATGTACCTGGCTGAAGATCGAGTACGTGGCAAAAGAAATAGGCTGCAAGTGTTTCTTTCTTATTCTCTTCGCCATTAGATCTTGTGTTGGGAACTGGTGTCCAAGCGCGGCGGGTCGTGGGTACTCCACTATGTCAAGTCGGCGTACGCCGTCACAGATACTCCGGATCAGGTGGGGTTGTGCGCCCACTTTTGCTGCGTATATTGGTTGACGTGACGTGGTCCCCGTTTCCAGGTTCCAGAGCTGGTCTCGCAACGCCGGAGATGGTTGAATGGCTCGTTCTTCGCGGCCATACACGGCACGGTCAAATTCCACTACATATACCGTTCTTCGCATAGCTTTGCGCGCAAGTTCTGGATACACGTTGAGCTCATATATCAGACATTCAACCTTATCTTTTCCTGGTTCGCCCTCGTACGCTGCCCTCTCTTTCTTCTAGTGCTACCACTCACTGATTTTCAGGGAAACTTTTTCATCTCATTCTTCGTTTTGACGAATGCCCTTGAGGACCCGACTATAATTGGTGGAAAGGGGATCGAGCTCTTCAACACGCTCCTCAAGTATTCATATGTCGGATTGTTGCTCACCTGCTTCATCCTCTCTCTCGGCAATCGCCCGCAAGGGTCCAACAAGGGATACACGCTAGCGTTTATCGGGTTCGCGATCTTCACTGTTTACATGACGGTGCGTCTTAGGAGTCGATCGCGCCGGCGGATGGTGTTCTGATTTAGTACAGTTCGCGGCGATTTTCTTGGCGGTCAAAGGCGTGCAGCAGGTCGCCGCGGACAAGAATCGTGGTGCGACGTTCGGCGATTTGTTTACGAATGCGATATTCCGCAATATCGTCGTATCCATCGCTGCCACCGTTGGCCTATACGTCCTCGCGTCAATTATTCATGTACGTCCTTCCATCTTTGGCTGTGTGTATGCGCGTGCGGTGGCTGACTCTCTCTCGGGTTTGGGGGCTCACAGCTGGAACCATGGCACATGATTACTTCGTTCGTACAGTACACGCTGCTCGCGCCGTCCTATATCAACATCCTGAACGTTTATGCCGTACGTTTCGTCCCCGCCCTCCCCAAAGCTCACTGATTGATCACACCGCACCGCAGTTCGCCAATGTCCAGTAAGTCCGCGCTTTTCTGTGCGTCAGAATGTCAAAATTCACTGATCCTCGTCTGCAGTGACGTATCGTGGGGCACGAAAGGCGACAACAAGGTCAACACGGACCTCGGCGTGGTCAAGGCGAGCAAAGGAGAGAACGCGGTGGAGGTAGCGGTGCCGACTGCAGAGACGGACATCAATGCGGCGTACGAGGACGCGATTCACGTGCTGTCGACTAAGCCGCCGAAGGAGGAGAAGAAGGAAGACGCGGCGACGAAGCAGGAGGACTATTATCGTAACTTTAGGACAAAGTGTGTTGCGTCCCCTCGATCTGCTGACACTGACGACTTATCCTTTTTGTAAGTGTATTGCTTGCTTGGGTGCTTTCGAACGTGAGTGGAACTTGTCTCAGAGAGTCTCCTATTTGCTAACTAATACGCTGACTTAGGCATTGCTGGTCGCTGTCATCCTGTAAGTGCTCCGTTTCTTATATTTGTCTCCTCCCCCTTACATGCGTTTATTCCCCCCGCAGCACAACAAACGGAAGCGCCAAAACGGACGGTGCGAACAGCACGGTAAACGGATACTTGATCTTCGTCCTTTACTCGGTCGCTCTCCTTGCGTGTACGTCGGCTTGTGTTTCCTTTCTCTTGCTCATTGTCTTACTCAACTTGAACTCGCCTTCGAAGTCGTGCGATTCGTCGGGTCGACGGCGTACATGATCATTCGACTCTTTGCTGGAGAATGATCGCGGCGTTTCGTTCTGCTGTATACCATGGTTCTGGGCCGATCCGCGCCACTGATAACGCCTTACTTTTATACTTTGTTTGTTTCTTGTCCTGGACGCTTGCTGGCATTCGAAGGTACTTATTGATTGAACGTATTTAAATAAAAAGGGTTTACTCGTTACTTTCGTACATAGTACGCACGGACTGCAACATGTTATGTTTTCTTACAGTATTTAGCCCAAGCCGACATGTGACTTGACGCGCTTGACGGCCGAGTCACGGCTGTACATGTGATGCATGTGATGAGTGAGGAAGCGGATCTAAAATGCTGCCGAAAACCATGAGGAGACACCCCGAATCAGCAGCCCGATTTCATAGGGAAGGTTCGAAACATAAGGCCTGCATGAGGAGATGGGTAGGCCGCATGATCGATCACACAGGACATTAAAGCTTCATGCATCATGGTGAATACGGTGAGAAAAGAATGGCGGTTCATGCGATGTTCACGCGTTCACGGCGGTCCGTGTTGAGCATGTCCTGTCATCTCACCACCGCCAACAGACAGCACTGGCCTTGGCACTGGCACAGCCAAATGGAAGCACGACGTGTCCCTTACATTCCACACATGCCGCTCTGGGCCCCAGATTCAACCTACAGTAGACTAACCAGTGTCAGCCGACTAGATATATAAGTTCGGCGTGTTCTACATACGCCGCCAATAGCTGCACCGTTCATTCCCCCCTCATGCGCCCGCCAAAGTAAGTGATATAGCGTCTTCAATGCTCTACTGCAGGAGGTGACAACATAGTATTTCACGGATCCCCCAATAGACGTGCCCGTGCTCGACACCTATCTCGCCCCCAACCCCGAGCCGTGACTACTCCACCAAGTGCTGTCGAATGGCCTGGAAAAGGTACATATTATATTCCGCCTAGTGCTTGCGTCACTCATTGATGTGTTCATTTCCTGACAAGTGACGATCGGGAGGCTTTCCGACGAAGTCCTTCTCAATATATTTCGTTATTATCTCGATAATTCTCCACAGTTTTGGCCCAAGCTTGTGCATATATGTCGCAAGTGGAGACATATCGTATTTGCGTCCCAACGGGCTCTACACATTCGACTGTTCTGTACGCATGGAACGCCTGTACTGAAGACCTTAGATTGCTGGCCCGCCTTGCCTATCGTCGTGCAGTACGGGGGACCTCCAACGCTCAATCCGCCGGCTCCCGAGGACGAGGACAATGTCGTGGCCGCACTGGAGCAGTCTGGTCGTGTTCGTTCTATCAGCCTCACCATTACAAGCTCGCTCTTGGAAAAGTTATCCGCAATCGATAGGCCGTTCTCGGAACTAGAGGACCTCGTTCTGTCTCGAGATAAAGTGAGGCGGACCCTGCCCAGCGCTTTTCGGTGGGGATCACGCCTCCGTACTTTGCACTTGACCAGTGCCGCCATTCCCACACTCCCGGAGCTCATTTCTCATTCCACGGGTCTCGTAGATCTTCAGCTCCATAAAATCCCTGATGCTGGGTATTTTTCCCCAGATGCATTCGTTCGTGCCTTGTCCGGAATGTCCCAACTTCAAACACTTTCACTTGATTTCCATTTCTCCACCACCCAACGAAACCACCTCGGCTTGCCCTCACAGTCAGGGAAACGGGTTGTTCTCCCTACTCTCACGCGCCTCAAATATCGAGGAAATAGCAAGTACTTGGACGGCTTCGTGGCTAGAATCAATGCACCTCGTCTCGGAGATATTGATATTACATTCTTTAGCCAACCCACGATACACGCTTCCCGACTTGGCCGATTCATCAACCGGATAGAAATGCAGAAGTCACATTGTCGAGCAGAGATTCTATCTTCCGAGCGTGCTATCTCCATCTCTTTTGGCCAACCAGATGCCCGTACACGCCTAGAGCTACGAGTATCCTGCAGGACATTATCCCGGCAGCTGTCATGTCTGGCCCAGATCTGCGATGGTATATCTGCTTTCCTTCTTAGTGTGGAACATCTGCGCATCGGTGCAACACGACCACCAAGTGTGCAGGACGATGACGACCATAAAGACTGGCTAAATCTTATCCACCCTTTTAGAGGTACAAAATGGGTTCATCTTACCGGCGTCCATTTGCCACGCATCGCGCTTGCTTTGGCTTTGCGACACCCAACAATGCGGGAGGAAACCGTACTACCAGTCCTACATAAAATATACGTACGAGAGCCCGATCCGGGATACTGTGCGCCTTTGCGGGAGGCATTAGTATCATTCGTGCACTCACGCAGTCTCTCGGGCCAGACCATAGCGGTGGAGTATGAACGGCTATGCACCAGTGAAACCCGTCGAACAGGTACAACGCTTATCTAACCCTAATTTTATAACTCGCTAATTTGCTTCGAGTAGGGCCTTTCTCTCGGGTCACGATTGAGATACTCCCTGACGATGTCATTCTCAACATATTTCGTCCATTCCTCTATGCCTCTCCGCAATCTTGGCCTACGCTCACGCACGTATGCCAGAGATGGCGACAGATCGTGTTTACATCACCTCTGGGACTAGATCTTCGACTCTATTGTACGTACGGAACACCTGTATTGAAGACCTTGGATTGCTGGCCGTCCCTGCCTGTAGTCCTACAGTACGGGGGGTCTCCTACTCTCGAATCTCCTGCTCCCGAGGACGAGGACAACATCCTTGATTCACTGAAGCACTCTGATCGTGTTAGCTCGATCAGCCTCACAATCACGAGTTCCCTTAAGGCAAAGTTCTCCGCCGTCGAAATGGCTTTTTCGGAATTAGAAGAGCTTGTTCTCTTTTCCCGAGATACCATGGAGCTGAACCCCCCAAGCGCTTTTCGGTGGGGCCCACGCCTCCGTACTCTCCACTTGACCAGGATCGCCATTCCTACACTCCTGCAGCTTCTTCCTTCTACAGGTCTCGTAGATCTTCAGCTCCATGAAATACCCAAGGTCGGGTATTTTTCTCCAGATGCACTCGCGAGTGCCTTGTCCGTGATGACCCAAATTCAAACACTTTCACTCCATTTCCTTTCCTTCCCCTCCCGCCGAAACTACCTTGGCTTGCCTCCACAGTCAGGGCAACGGGTTGTTTTCCCTGCGCTCACGCGCCTCAAATATCGAGGAACTAGCAAGTACTTGGACAGCTTCGTGGCTAGAATCGATGCACCTCGTCTCGGGGATATTGATATCACATTCTTTAGCCAACCCACCATGGACGCTTCGGAGCTTGGCCGATTCATCGAGCGGACAGAAATGCAGACGTCGCTCAGTCAAGCGGACGTTCAAACATCCGAGCATGCCATTTCCATCTCATTTACCCAACCAGACGCTCGTACGCGGCTTGAATTGCGAATGCCATGCAAACAGTTAGACTGGCAGTTATCCTCCATCGCTCAAATTTGTGACCATTTTTCCCCTTTCATATCTCAGGTAGAGGACTTAGGGGTCAATGCGGGCGAACCATCAAGTGGCCAGGGCGACGCGGAATGGCTGAGGCTTATCCACTTATCCTTATCTGGTGGCAATGTGGACCTTTATGGAGAAGGTGTGAGAGACATCTTGTCTGCTTTGGGTCCAACCGGCGAGGGGCCAACTGTGTTCCCTTCCCTGCGTACTTTTCGTCTGTTTGACCTCGAGCCGATCCGGGGGTCATTGTCGGAAGTTGTAGAATCATTCACTACGCGACAGCGCTCACACCATCGCGTACAGGTATATGCACGAGAACTCTCATGCAAGATCTGTAATGCCAGTTTCAGAAAGCAGGACGGACTCAAAAAACACCTTGTCGTTTGGCATGCACACCGAATCGTGTGCCCATATTGTGGCAACTTCGAGTTTAAGCCAAGGTTCACTGATCTATTCCAAGAACACCTCGCAAGCAAACACCCTGAAGCTCCACACACCGAGACACTTGTCTCGAATACTACATTACCATCTTCCTCCACTTCGTATGCTGGCAGCCATAGCGCCCAGCAAGACGATCTACACGCCTCAATTATCTTCGAACGCTTCACCGAGTTCAATGCGCCCTGGATTTTTAATGGCTCCCAAACTCGGATTGATACCGTCCAATTCTCGTATTCGCCTTAACCTCATATCTTTCCTTAATAGTACGGTCTACGCACACTAAGTTTTCTGTTTTCTTTTTTTCTTCCTGGAGGAGAACGCAGAGCACGCACACGGTCATGTCCTTACGCGTTATATGTACGATATACCAACCCGAGTAGTTGCCAATCGTGTCCACTTTTGGACCGGCCCAGGAGTAACTCGGTCGGAGTAGACCATGAAATATCGACGCTCGGGTATTACTAGCAGGAGATGAGATAAGGAAAGAATAAAAGTGAGGCAACCAAGTGGGCGACTTGGGGCGAGATCAAGAGCCAGAAGAGCGAGCAAAATTCTACCAAATTGTACTTGATACCCGATTACAGAACTCCGTATACTGTAGTTACAGTAGGTAATATAAGTCAAATCCTCGTCAAGTACTAGTACTGTCTCTGTTCAACTGAGTCTGTTGAATACGATGCTCGCACATTCACTTTCTCCCGGGCCCCAAACTATGATAGGGAAATCACCGAGCACTCACCCGTTTTTCGCGCCACCTCGATCTCGATCTCGTTACCTCCGTCCTCAGTCTCGCACTCCCCTGGCCTCATTTCCTCCCCCTTTGGAGTTGGAACACATTCCGCCTACGAAGACTTGTACCAATCCGCCTATTCTCCTTTTTCGTTGCGCCCCTACCCAGCCTAATCACCTGCCTGCGCCATTTCCCCCCCTTCAAACCCTTTCATCACCTCCGCCGCCGCCCTTACAACAACGACCGCATGTCGCCTTCATGAAACGCCAGTCCTTCAGCGTATCTGATCTTGACGTTACTCCCCCGCCTCTGATGTACACCTACCCTCCACCAACACGTTCCAGTATGATGACGCAGATCACGATCTCTGGCACTCGGGAGGCTTGCCCCTTTTGCGTGCCTCTTCCGCGTTCTCATAAGAGCCCTTTAGTATGTAGTGTAGTACACCTCAAGACGACGATGCGAACGACAACATCTGCATCCCGCAGCGCGTTTCTACCTCAACAAAGCCCTCAAGCTCGTCGGGTGCGTGTTCCCCTGTATCGTCCGCTGACTTCACTCACACACTTTGCAGGCTCTTCCACTGCAGCTGTGTGATCGACTCTGCCGTGTCAACGAACTGCTCAATCTCTGCGCACATAAGGACGAGCGCGAGTTTACGCATATGCGCTACTTGACCGACGGGCTACCCTGACAACGTCGAGGACAACAGCTCCATGCTTCGCCAGGTGCACTCCAACCCACCGCGCTGGACAAGGCAGTTCATCGTCATGACGATGTACAAATGAGGACGACACCCTCTTTGCGCGCACCATGCATGGCGTCATGAAGAATATTGCCTATCGATGCAAGCGCGATCGCGACAAGACTTGGGGCAAAGGTCGTCGACTGCATCGTAAGGATGGCCACCAGAGGATCAATTCGCGCATGCCCAGTGCCATCAGGGCCCACTAGGAGGGCATCGCGACCAACATGGTCAACGGAAAACCGGTATCCATGTATATATACGAATATACCACTCAGAGTACGTGGTAAATCATGACCGCCCGCACTCCGTCTCATTCCGCGCGAAATAGTCGCTGTCATAGAGCCGATCAAAATTGAGGACGCAGAGAGGAATCGTCCCCGTGCAGATCATCATCTGCCTCAAGGAGACGAACGAGAAGACGATCAACTCTTACAGTAACAGCTGGTTCTTCAACGCCTTTGGCCATATTCTCCAGCCGTTATTCTCGACGTCGGGATAAGGCCTGACCCAAGCTCGATCTACTCCCTGTGGAATGAATCCGACGTCAATCGAACGTTGGTGACGCCTGTGTGAGATTGTCGCGTTCAAGGGAATATATGGGCAAACTCTGCTTAATCCCTTTGGTTCGTCGTTCCTGTCGCGTCGTTCGCTTCTCTTTAAACTGTTTTTCTGTGTACTAGTGACTGCGCAAAACTTCGAATACAAGATGTCCAACGTCCTGGACAAGCCTTCGTACGTCGACGACAACTGCATTATCGCTATTGTCTGACTATTTCGGTTGCGTTAGAGGATCAGTGTTTTTGGGTACATCACCATGCTTTCGGGTGTGTTTAGCGTGACCGGTATATTGCGTTGCAGATTGACGCCCGTGGAAAGGGTCCATCGCAAAGGTATTTCCTTGGTGAGATGTTGGCACGTCATTCGACCGTGTTCCATTTTTTCACACCAAATAATATGCACAGCACGGACCCGGCGCAGATATCTTCATCGAAAACATGTACCGGGCTGAGGACCGTGTGCTAACAAAAGAAATTAGTTGCATGCGTTTTTTTCTAATTACCTCCGCCATTAGATCCTGTGCTGGGAATTGGTGTCGAGGCGCAGCGAGTCGTGGGTACTTCACTATGTCAAGTCGGCCTACGCCGTCACCGATACTCCAGATTAGGTGAGGTTGTATGCCCAAATTGTGCGGCGTATTTTGGCGATGCGCTCCCGTGTTCAAGTCCCAGAGCTGGTCTCGCAACGCCGGCCAACGGCTCGTTCTTCGCCGCGATACACGGCGCGGTCAAGTTCCACTACATATACCGGTCTTCGCACAGTTTCGATAAACCGTTAAGTGGCCCGTGCGACACGGATGGCTGAAGGCCCATCCGGTGGTAAAATGGACTCTTACTACGTAAATGGCAAACTCGTGACAGACATCTTCTGTGCTTTGGGACTAATTGGTGGGGGGAACCCAATGTGTTCCCGGCCCTGCGCACTCTTCGCGTATTTGACCTTCGGGCCGATGAACGGGTCATGGTCGGAGGCTGCAGAATCGTTGACCACCACCAGACGGCACACCAGCGGTTGCGTACAGGTATATGCACGAGAATGCTCGTATAAGATCTGCCGTCCTAGTTTCACAACGCAGAACTCAAAAACGCCTCGTAGTTTGGCATACATACAGAATTGTGCCCATGTTGTGGTTCGAGTTTACGCTGAAATACCGTGACAATGATCTATTCCGGGAACACCTCGCAAGCAAACACCCTACACACTGATACACTGACCGCGAATCGCATTACAAATTTCCCCCTCTTCCTACGCTGGTAGCCACGGTACCCAGCAAAACGATCTGCACGCCTCAGTTACAGTCTCTTCGAACGCTTCACCGAGTTCAAAGTGACATTCGTTCTTGATGGTTCCCAAACCCGGCTCGATGGCGCCCACTTCTTGCATTCGCCTTATCTCCACATCGTTCCCTGGCAGTCTACGCACGACCTGTTTTTTTTTCTGAAGAATACAGAGTATGCACATGGTCCCGTATATGCACGTTATATGTACGACAATATGAGTAATTGTCAATCATGCTTGAATGCCGGCACCAAGCTCTGGCAACTCATGCCGGGACTTTGTACCCTCAAAATGATTTGGCTTCCACGCTGATTTTTGCAAGTCTGCTTGTGTACTCAAAATGACATGTAACGATTCGGATTTGGAATTCAAGACGGAACCTGCTGTAAGATGCGAGGCGTGAGCAGGCCCAAGATGATCAGATCCGCATAGGAAGGAACTCGAAGACTCGTGTCCTGGTCAGTTTCCATTACAGGTTTGTTGGCTGTTGTGTTTAGGACACGAAAACACTACAACTCATCTTCCAGCTCGGCAAAGTCCAGCGTCCCGAGACCCGTGACCTATGGAGCCCAGAGTTAGCCAGTGTCTCAAGAAACACATGTTTGCCAGGACGCACAGGATCCCATCCAGTGCTAGCAGAGAATCCATCAGTGTTGCAGCCCGGATTCGAGCCAGAGATAATGTCATTCAGGCCTAGGTCTGAGATGCTGTAGTCGTACAGCCAGTAATTCAGGAACCCGAGCGGAGTCCTGCCCTTCGAAAGCCGGTAGTCGTTCAGCAGCGAGACAATACCCGCTGCGATCTGTACGTTTGGAGTTAGCCATGTGACGGCTGACGGTGCTGAGACGGGGAGGGGGAGACGCACGGGCACGGAGCAACTCGTTCCGTCTGCGGTGTAGCATCAGGAAAAACCTCCCGCGTTAGCGAGAGTTAGCGAGAGTCTAAATTATTGTTAGGCGAAGTAAGACAGATAACGCTATAATAAGTTGGATAATGCATCAATAATATGACATAAGCGACACTGGGTGGACCAGCTGGTACAAGTACGTCTAGAAGAACTACTCCAAAATATCGCAGTCACCCGCCAAATCTTTGAGCGATGGATGGCATAAGCAGAGGACACGTCCTTGGACACGTCCAGTGACATACAAAATGGTCTAAGAGTATACATAGTCCTTCGCCATTCCCCCTGCCGTCGTGGTTGCAATTATCGCATCCGTCGTCATATGTAGTCACAGCCATTGTGGTCGTTTTGATGTGGTTGTAGTCGTTGTCGTCGCGACTGCCATCTTCTGCTTCATTGTCATGGTTGTCGCCTCGTGGGATTACCACGGGTAATCCCACAGGTTTTGGCGGGTACAAGTAAGGGTGTTGGTGGGTAATTACATGAAAAGCGAGTAGCTAGCTAGTAAGTAGGAGTAAGTGGCCCAGGCAAGGGGGGTGCGGGATCAGAAATTTTTACTGGGGGTCGTTCTTTTTGTTTTTCAATAGGGGCGCCACCCCCCCCACCAACCCCTTTCCTTTTATAGTATGTCGCTCTCACGTATGTTTTTTTTCACGCATAAACGAAATTATTGCAAATGAACTACCATATATGGTGGGGGTTCACAAGGATTTGACCCCTAAGTTATCTGACCCCTATGCACGGCGACGACGCCCAGTTCCTGCTCTACAACTCTCGCAAGACCATTTACGCGGTGCAAATTCGTAGTTCATGCATATCTGGTGAAACTTAAGAGGATATCTGATCAGCAACATCTGAGCGACACATGTTAAGTTTGCACTCACCCAAACGGTCTCGCATCCCGGCGTGTTGCATCTCATGACGTTTTTTCCTTCTTGGATCTCGATATCTGTGATAGTTACCCCACATGTGCATGCGTTGAGCTGGAGAAGATGCGCCTTCCTTACTCGATGCCTTCGGGCGCCAGTCCGAGTCACACCCTCAGCGATCGAAGAACCAGCACCATCATGGGGACCGTGTTGCATGGGCGTTATACCACTACACGGGGCGGAAACGGACACGGTTGATGGTTCTTCAGACAGCGCTGCACTCGTGGCCAGGGACAACTCTGGGGTAATGACCAGCGTGGAGGTCATTGCTGGAGGTGATGCGGCCTGTGTGGGGTCTGTAGTACTTTCAACTTGGCTTGCGATGGTGACTTTTTGGCCGCATGTGGCCGGTGTGGCAGTCACAGACTCGGAAGAGGCAGAAACCTGAGGAGCGCTCGCAGACGCGATGGTCGGTGTGGTAGCTGTAGCAGAGGTTGGATCCGGTCCATTGGGACTGGAAGGAGGCCCGGGAAAGAGGGGAGACGGGGGAGGGGTCGCTGCAGGTGGAGTAGTATCAATCCCACGATTAATGTGAAGGGACTTACTTGAGTCTTTGTACAAGTCCCAGCCGTCGTCTGCTTGATCATCCGAGTCATTCCCCGACTCCTCGTCTTCTGAGTTTTCTGCGTCTTCGTCTGCGTCGGGGGCCGTTTCCGTGGTGCTACTAGGTACACAAGTTGTAAGCATATAGCTCTATTGAATACAAGACGCGACCTACGCGACGAGAAACCTCGACCGATGAGCCTCTGAGATGACAAGGGGTGTTTTGCGAGTCTTCTTCTTCGAGAAGTACGACTTCCGTTTGTTGAAATGTGCGGCCCACACTTGCTTCATCCCATCTCTCTCGGATTGGGACAACTCCACACGATTCGGAAAGTAGTCGGTGGAGTTGATTTCGTGGCGCGTGCAATAGTGAGAATGGAGGCAATATGTCCACACAGCTGGGCTACCTGGTTGGCAAAGTGAACAGACAACAGGGACGTTGGAACATGGTGATCTTTCGGAAGACTGTGAGGCATTCTTGTAGTTGAAACGGACCAGGTTCGGGCATTTTGACTTGGATAGATCCACCGAGACCCTTCCGCCTACGCCACGTCCCTTCGTGAGGTAGATGGGACACATCGATGCTGGACGGAGACATAACCCGCAGCGCTCCTTGGAAGTGTTCAATGCTGTGTCGTACAGGATATGAGCGCTGATATGCTCTAGGACACGCTGTGCATTTTTCTGGTCTAGTTTGACAGACGGCACACACCTAGGGCAGTTGGCTTGCCCATCAAGATCTCCCATCGCATCGGTTGACACGTCACAGACGAAGCATGCCCCTCCTGAAGCATGTCCATTAGTATTCGCTGAGATGATAAGTCACAGCGACGCACCTAAGCTTCGGTACGGAAAATTCTCCGACTGTTTGATGACCGGGAGATTCTTCTTATCCTGTGGCCGGAGCTCTTGAAAAAGGTTGCACGATAGAGTTACTAAGAATGTGCTCTCGAAAAGAAACGTTGGCTTGCCCGGCTTTTGGACAGAAAGGGATGGGTTGATAGGGTGAACCGCCCGACCAGGGATGTTGTCGCACAGCGCCTCCATTTTCAGGGACCAACACCAGTCGTGAACCTGAGTTGGATCGTCTTCGAGGGTCGCTGGAACTAGGCGAAGTATTTGCGAATCCACTCTTGCTGTTACGTTCGGACCGGAAGTGGACACTGACGGATGGGTATGACACCACGTCAGCAGTATATCGTCATGGACTTGTAGGATCAGTCAGCTGGGTAAGCTCCGGCACATGTGATTGTGTACGATAAGCGGATTGGATCATGACTCACACTAGGATAGCGGTACTAGGGTTCACGGTACTTACGCTATTGGCTAGTACGGATTAGAGCGGCGCTTGAAAGCCCGCGCGTAACTGTATAAGTAGAGCACGGCGAAGACCAAGAACGGTATCTTGGTCTTCTTCAAATACCACTACTAGTTCTTCGCTCTACAGGGATCTCCCCCTTTAAGTGAGTCGTCCAGCATACCCCCGAGACCAAGGGGTTCCCTGTGACTTATCCCAACGTTCCCTTTGCGGACAGTGGACTATCCCCTCGACGCCGTCTGTCACCGAGTCTTCCTATACCTCAACGAACGTGTCACGTCCCCCTACTGCATCCTATACACCATCGATCACGACTCGTGGGACGAGCTTGAACTATCAAACACCCCGCCGATCGGACTTCAACAAGGAGACGATATCCACGGGTACCGAGGACTAGGAGGAGAGTTATTCCCCCATCCTGCGTTTTACCCGCAGAGCAGAGTCAACCGTCTCTTTTACTCGCCTATTAGATTCGCCACACCCTGAGAAGCCTAAGTCAGGCAAACGTCTGTGGTAGACGTAACATTAAGACCAAGATCCACCATGGCCAATCTTCAGACAACCAAAGATTACTGGGTACCATTCAGGCCCTACTACATCGACAGAAGAGGAGAACGAAACGTACCCAAAAGATACCTACAATCCGCGTTTTGGAAAGACGACGCGGAAGATCCAGGCTACGTGACCTACTACTATAACCGACAGAACCAACAGCAGATCATACCAGTAGAGTTCAACTTCGAAAACACCTGCTGGACTGAAATCAAGTGGGATGACCTCCACAACAAATACCAAATAACACGACCCGCAACCGCCAGCCTCAACCTCGACATCACAGTCAACAACGTAGTGACCAGAGACCAGTGGGGTATAATCGACGGACAAGAAGAAGAACCAATCCGATCCCCCACGCCAAAGACCCCAGCACCGTCCCCTTCGCTCACAAGCAACCCCGAAGAAATTCGGATCATCAAAAACGAAACCGAAGAAATCATCCTAGAGGAAATCGCTAAGTCCATCCCTACTGATATGTCTCAAACCATCACCCAAGAGACCCACGCCAGAACAGCATTATTCAAGGAACCGGAAGATCGAGGACCTCCGGGAGGAGACCCAGACGACGAAAACCATGGAGGAGGAGACGGAGGAGGAGGTGACGGAGGACAACCCATCAATGCCACCCAGATTCCCAATAACGCAACCACCGACAAGTTCATAGGAAAGGAACCAATGGTGTTCACAGGAGACCGCGACAAAGCAGAAGCGTTCCTCACACAGTGGAAGCGATACGTAGGAGTCAACTTCGCAAACCGAAGCCTACAAATTCCCTACGTCAAAGCAATGATGTTCCTCACCTACATCCAAGGACCATTAGTCGACGAATGGACTACCGAAACCCAGAAATGGCTCGACGGACACGTCGACCGATACGACACATGGCTATGGGCAGGAGTAGAACTCGCCTTCAAACGACAGTTCCGCGATAATATGGAACAGGAACGAGCCAGATTGGAACTGGATAAAGGATTCAGGATGACCGGAACCGACATAGACGGCTACGTCACTAAATTCGAGAAGCTAGTCCGACAAGCTGACTATCGTCTAGATGAACCCCTAGTCTTGGACAAATTCACCAGGGGACTACCAATGGACCTCTATGGAAACGCATACCAGTTCCACAGCCCTCATACCTATCAACAGTGGAAAAACGCAGCCATCGAACAGCAGAAGCGCTATATCCACATGAAAGCTCGCACAGACGGATTTGGGAGACAACCGCAAAACAACCCGCGACCCAAACAAGGACAACCCGCACGCTTCCAACCCCCGACCAGACAACAAGGGTGGCAACAATACCGTAACCACCCAGACGCAATGGATACTACCCCAGGAAGAATCCGCGCCAGAGTCGCAGGATCAGACGAAGCGAACCCCAACGACCCCCAAGAGTGGAGAAACTACACTCAAGGACGACCACCGTTCGCACCTCGAGGAGGGTTCCTGAGCAGGGGATGGGGAGGACGAGGAATATTCAACAGCAGGGATGTCACTTGCTACAACTGCAACCAGAAAGGCCACTTCTCACGAGAATGCACACAGCCACGACAACCACGCAACCGCGGAACACTCCAAGGAAGAACCGCTTACATTGAGGAAGTACCCTCCGCTCCACCAAGCGTCGCAGGGGAACCGCTCATCAACCTCGACGAGCCCACACAAACAGACAGCGGCACCACCTCCCAGCAACGAGTAGAAGATATAATGGGCAGGATTGCGAACCTAGAAGAAGAGGGCAGAGAAATGTTCGCCAGAAACATGGCAGGGAATCTGGATTTTCAGGACGCCTGAACCCAACGGCCTGGGTGAGGGCAGTCAATTGTAACTCATCGTTCATAACGCGCTATCGATCTATGCATGTCCCAGTTTCGATCCGCACGAGTTACTTCATGGCCGAAAAGAAAGCACTAGTTGACTCCGGGGCAACAGACAACTTCATACACCCGGACTTCGTCAAAAGAATGCGTCTAGGAACCAAAGAACTAGAACGCCCCCGAAACATCTGGAATATAGATGGAACACACAACAAAGGGGGGAAAATCACCCACTACATAGACCTAAATATCCAAACTGATGGAAAGCGAAAGGACATCAAATTCCTAGTAACCAACGTAGGAGGAGAAGACCTCATACTAGGATATCCCTGGTTAGCCACATTCCAACCCAGAATCCAATGGGCAACAGCTACCCTAGACACCAAACAACACCCTGTCATAATACGAACAACGCACCCCCGACAACTAAACCTCACGGAAATACGACGACTTATCGCTCAACACATGGACAACACCGCCAAACAAAAGTACCAAGAACTAGAGGAAGAATCGCTCCCGATGCACCTCCGGACTACGGCAACAGAAATGGCGATATCAGCACAACAATACACGGAAAAGAAAGAAATACCAGCAGAATACCAAAGACACGCAAAAGTATTCAACGAAGAAGAATCCCACAGACTCCCCCCTTCCCGACCATGGGACCACGCTATAGAACTCAAACCCGACGCACCAGACACTATCGATTGCAAAATATACCCGGTAAACCAGGCAGAAGACAAGGCGCTAAAAGAGTTCCTGGACGAACAACTGGCCAAAGGGTATATACGACCCTCCAAATCTCCGTACGCATCGCCCTTCTTCTTTGTTAAAAAGAAGGACGGAAAACTACGCCCGGTACAGGATTATCGAACCTTGAACAAATGGACCATACGCAACCAATACCCGCTCCCGCTAATCCCAGAACTAATCGCAGACCTAAGCGGCGGATGGATATTCTCCAAATTCGACGTACGATGGGGATATAACAACATCCTAATCAAAGATGGAGACCAGGACAAAGCGGCATTCAAAACCAAACACGGATTCTTCGAACCACTGGTAATGTACTTCGGGATGACCAACTCCCCATCCACGTTCCAGACAATGATGAACCACATATTCAAACCCCTTATCGAATACCACGAAACGAAAGGGACAATAATCCGAGTATACATGGATGACATTGGAGTCGCAACTGCCTCAACGGAACAAGCACACACGGAAGCGGTACACGACATACTGGATCTACTAGAACAACACGACCTATACCTGAAACCAGAAAAATGCACCTTCCACTCTTCCTCCCTCGATTACCTGGGGGTAATCATTGAAAAGGGGGTGATCCGCATGGACCCCATCAAAATTTCGGGCATCAAGGAATGGCCAACCCCAAAAACTGTCAAGCAAGTACGATCTTTCCTCGGATTCTGTAACTTTTACCGCGCCTTCATCAGGAACTTTGCCACACACGCACGACCCCTCAACAAACTAACTCGAAAAGACACGGAATGGCAATGGGGAACGGAACAACAACAAGCGTTTGACAAACTCAAGAGCCTGGTGACAAGCGAACCAGTACTCAAACACCCAGAACTAGACAAACAGTTCGAAATGGAGGTAGACGCATCAGGATACGCAGTAGGAGCAGTACTCCTCCAAAGAGACGCAAACAACAAACGACACCCCATCGCATTCTACTCGAACACGCTGAACGCCGCCGAGAGAAACTACGACATCTACGACCTAGAACTCCTAGCAATCGTAAAAGCCCTACGCAACTGGCGACAATACCTCGCCGGTTCACCGCACAAAATCAAGGTTTTCTCCGACCATATGAACCTGCTATACTGGAGGTCCCCACAAAAAATCAGTAGGCGAGTAGCAAGGGAAGTACTGGAACTATCAGAATATGACGTCGAAATTCACCACATCAAAGGCACAGCAAACGGCCGAGCAGATGCTCTATCACGACGACCGGACTACGACCAAGGGGAAAACGACAATGAACACATCACAGTACTACTGGACCACATCTTCGTTCGGGCAAACGTCATCGACACCACAGAAGATCCCACCCGCACAGGACCAACAATCGACACCCTAGAAATGGGAACCACATACCCAGTATACACCCAGGACGAACAAACGATCAAGAAATGGGTAGATCCGCACAAGCTCAAAAGGATCGAAGGGATGTGGTACAAGGACGGAAGGCGTGCAGTGACAGGAGACCTACACGAAGGACGGCGCATTATCCAAGTGCATCATGACCCACCAGTACACGGACACCCAGGGATCAATCGAACAATCAAAATGATAGAACGATACTACTGGTGGCCGGGCCTACGACAAGAAACCCAGGATTAGTCTTTGAAAGTCCAGTTGCAGGAACTGAAAAAGACTGCAACTCAACTGAACTGCAACTGGAAAAAACCGGACTTTTGGTTGCAGTTGTACCTAATCCTAGAATGTATCAGTTGCAGTTGCCCGAAATGGCAGCTGACCTCCAACCAGTTGCAACCGGTTGCAACCGATTTCTTAGTCAGCAGGTGATTGGGCTGAATTTCTGATCAAAACAAGCCTAAGATCACCCAAATCGGCCAAAAACTGAGCAAGTTATGATCAAAACAATCATTTTACTCATAACTTTTGCTTTTTTTGGCTGTTTTACCTAATTATTTTTTCATTATAAGGCAGTTGCACTTAGAAATTTATTATAAGTACCTATTAACACTAATTATAAGTGGTTTTGACTCAGTTTAGACCAGTTTCAGATAGATTAAATAACATTCAGTTGGGTCCAGTTGCAACTGGTGCAACTGGTTTTTTTGCAGTTTTTTGCAGTTGCAGTTGAGGTTGCAACAAATTTCATTTTTTGGCAACCAGTTGCAGTTGCAGTTGGACCAAATATGGTCAAAAAACCGGACCCAACCGGACTTTCAAACTCTACCCAGGATTACGTCAAAGGATGCGCCGACTGTCAAAGGATCAAGGTTAACAATCGACCCACGCGAGCACCCCTACAACCAATATTCCCTAAACCAGAAGCCACCCCATTTCAAACCATAGCGCTCGACTTCATCACCAAACTACCACAATCGGAAGGGTGCGACTCAATACTGACGGTCACGGACCATGACTGTTCCAAAGCAGCCATATTCATCCCATGCCTGGAGGAAATCACGGCAGAAGGAACCGCAGCCCTGTACGTAACCCACGTGTTCACCAGATTCGGACTACCGTCGCGTATTATCAGTGACAGAGATCCCCGATTCGCCTCCAAATTCGTAAGGGAACTATGCAGGATACTAGGAATAGAGCAAAACATATCCACGGCTTACCACCCTCGCACGGACGGACAGTCAGAACGCACCAACCAATGGTTAGAACAATACCTCAGATTCTGGGTCAACGAACAACAAGACGACTGGACCAGATATCTCCCAATGGCGGAATTCACGCACAACAACTGGCCCAACGAGGCGACCAAGGAATCCCCCTTTAACCTCCTCATGGGATACAACCCACGAGCCGATTGGACGGACCGTCCCTCGCCAATACCCCAAGTAGCATTACGCCTGAAACAGTTCAGAGAGGCTAGAATGCGCGCCCAGGAACTGATGATCAAAGCACAGCAAGGGTGGATCAAACACAAAGATACGCCCAAGTACCAAATTGGGGACTTAGTATGGCTGGAAGGACGCCACCTACATACCAACCAACCAACCACGAAGCTTGCGCCCAGAAGACATGGCCCGTTTAAGGTTGCCCAGGTGATGTCCGCAGTCAATTATCGCCTAGAACTTCCCACGCAGTGGAGCATCCACCCCGTGTTCCATATAGACCTCCTGACGCCGTACAAAGAAACTCCCACACACGGACCCAACTATCAGCGCCCACCACCGGATTTGGTAGGAGGAGAAGAAGAGTACGAGGTCGAGAAGATTCTAGACTCTCGGCGATTTGGCAGAACCAAGAAATTGCAATACTTGGTAAAGTGGCGTGGATACCCGGATTCCGATAATCAATGGGTCTCGAAGGATGACGTATTCGCCGATGAAGCGATAAGGGAGTTCAAACATTTGAACCCCACCAGAGAAGCGCATATAAGCACGGGAAAAACCCAAGAGACGTCCCCATCTCCTTCCCTCTCTAACCCCCATACTCATGTCCCAATCCCCAGTCCAAGTCCACTATGTCCTCGACGACCTGCTCCCCATCTCAGTACAGCCGACCCTCATCGTACAGGACGCCCCAGCACTATCACCCATGTCGGTTCCCCAGTCCCTTCAATCAACAGGAAGTCGTCACTCTTCCCCCGCGCCATCCCTTCTTCCTTCACCAAGCCCTACAGCCGTACATTCACGGCCCCCTTCGGCGCAAGGTTACATCCCGACGAGACCTCCGTCCCGTCAAGACCAAACTGCGGTACAAGAGGATCGAGAGTACGACCGGTACCTGTCGGAGGAGCATTGCCCGCTCAATCGCCATATCACGTATGGGACTCACCTCACAGTTACTCACGACGAAACCCCGCTGGTATGCACCACCGACGGGAAACCAATGCGTGCTCCGAAGAATTCTCGACCCGCGCTCCGCCGATATCAGGCGGAGGAACACAGTCCAATTTCCCGATCTCGGGTGGAGACTCCACCACCTCACGGGTACCAGCACAACAGGGGAGTCCATTACATCCCCTTCCAGATCCGCGACGCTCAGGGGAGGCTGCACCCAGCTCGGTATACGCAGCTCGTGTTTACAGCAGACCCCTTCGTCCTCGCCTACCGACAGGGCAGCGACCAGCAGTACGGGAAGTCCGTGCATGCCACACCCGACTACGACCATCCGAGCCCGGCACCCTACACCGACGATGACTTGATCTTTCTAGATCAAGACAGCAGCTACCGCGAGTCCGTCGACGCCGCCCTTCTGGGCATGAAGGACCTCTCGGTCACGGCGGAGATACACCGCTACCGATGCCTTCAGGCGGGATACGCAGCCAAGGAGGAGGAGTTGCGCAAGAAGGTGGAGGAGCTCAAGAGGATCGGGATCACCTGACGCCAGTGCGTACTACGACTGGAGCACGCAAACGCCATCAAGCGCATCGAAGACGAGAGGGACTCCTACCGGCCCGGGGCAGAAGAGGGGCAGCGCATTGCCACGATAAGGGAAGTCTTAGAGCGTGGTCGGTCTGGAGCCCGATCCTGAAAAGGGGGTGATGTTACGTTCGGACCGGAAGTGGACACTGACGGATGGGTATGACACCACGTCAGCAGTATATCGTCATGGACTTGTAGGATCAGTCAGCCGGGTAAGCTCCGGCACATGTGATTGTGTATGATAAGCGGATTGGATCATGACTCACACTAGGATAGCGGTACTAGGGTTCACGGTACTTACGCTATTGGCTAGTACGGATTAGAGCGGCGCTTGAAAGCCCGCGCGTAACTGTATAAGTAGAGCACGGCGAAGACCAAGAACGGTATCTTGGTCTTCTTCAAATACCACTACTAGTTCTTTGCTCTACAGGGATCTCCCCCTTTAAGTGAGTCGTCCAGCATACCCCCGAGACCAAGGGGTTCCCTGTGACTTATCCCAACGTTCCCTTTGCGGACAGTGGACTATCCCCTCGACGCCGTCTGTCACCGAGTCTTCCTATACCTCAACGAATGTGTCACGTCCCCCTACTGCATCCTATACACCATCGATCACGACTCGTGGGACGAGCTTGAACTATCAAACACCCCGCCGATCGGACTTCAACAAGGAGACGATATCCACGGGTACCGAGGACTAGGAGGAGAGTTATTCCCCCATCCTGCATTTTACCCGCAGAGCAGAGTCAACCGTCTCTTTTACTCGCCTATTAGATTCGCCACACCCTGAGAAGCCTAAGTCAGGCAAACGTCCGTGGTAGATGTAACACTTGCTGTCGGATCAGCGAGCAGATGGATAGGAAGCTCATCGAGGTCGTCCCTTGCTGCAAACTTGAGTCGGTTGACCTGGGCCACCGCCAATACAACCAGGCCGTCACATCGAACTAAGACCGCGACAGGGTTGCCGATGTGAAGGGAGGGCGCGCCCAGGACACCGTCGCTAGAGGTGATAATGTCCGCGTCGGTAGCTCTACTCACTGCATCAAAACAAGGCAGCTGCTGGACGCGTTTCAGGCGATCGGTAGAAGAACGACTGCTGTGGTTTGCCATTCGGTGCCGCAGTGCCTTTGCCTTGGTTGTCTTCTGACCTTGGATAAGGATTTCTGAGGAGCCATTGTTGCGAGGTGCCTCATCTGCGATTGCGTCCTCGATGTCGCCTTCGTGTGTATAGGGTACTGATTGTGGTCTTGGACCGCGTGTGTCTTCTTCAAGTTCTTCACTTACTTCTTCGATCTCGTCGCGCTGGTTCACCATAAGTTCCCCAAAAGGAGAGAGCATGTCGAGAGGTGGGGTACTACAAGACAGCGTACTCAAGATAGCCTCAGCGTCTGGGATCAAATTCTCGGCCTGCTTTCGTCCAAGCAACCAACAAGTGTGGAGGTTCACATTCGCTACCGAAACATTGCTGCACCAGTCTCTAGGATTGATGTGGTCGGCTTTTGATGTGAACTCCTGGGTGTCCTTGGAGAAGACAGGGAGCGACAGGCGGCGCGTACCGTAATCCCACTCAGGGTGCTCAGCCAGAATTGCGGCAACCTCTGTCAGCCCAGAGGCACGGCTTCCGAGCTGAAGCATGTCAACATTCGCGTCAGTACCAACAGCAGTGCGGATAAGTCCAAAGAATGTCTCGAGACGATCTGTGCCGAGCAAGATAAGATAGAAGTTCGCAGTGGGGTTGTCAACCTTCATCTTCGCGACACAAAAGTAAGCGTTCTTGACCATTAAAACAATATCAAGATACGACTGCCGGGGCATGAAGCGAGTAGACGCAGAGTTGTGGCGATAAAGCAAAAATGCGACATGAGTGGCCGCGCTCAAGTGGATCAGTTGTTCATCAAGGTTTTGATCGACGCAGACGTATGGCAGCATCAAGTGTTGCACAAATTCACCATAAATATTTAGGGCACGGCAGGCAAGAGCAAAGGCCGGGTTGCAACTCGCAGGGGGGGGAGGAAGGGACCAGATCTCCTTTAGCAAAGAGTAGGCGAGAACAACATCTTGTTTGTCGTTTGGATTTAGCAGCGAGCGCAGCTGGTGGCTCGAGACGCCATTGTATTCAAGCTGGGAACGGAGAATGGAGGGTGTGATACAAAAGCCCAGTATCTCAACTCCTTTGTTGCGCATGAATACATTCCGTTGTCGCTTGATAATATGCTTGAAGTCCTTGTCCACAGTGATGTCGTCAGGGCCAACCAGAAGGTTAAGGAACTCGAGGGGTCGGAGGAGTGCGTAGATTGGGGAGTCCATAGACAGCTCAGAAGTCATGGTCTGGATAACGAGCGCGTCTCCGCGTTTAGCCTCCCCATCAGATGCAATACAAACAGTGCGATATGTCGCATTATGTTGCCCTTTTTGTCTGTTACACGCGGCAAGGACCATTTTGATAACCCGTGCATGTTGCTCGCTTGTTTCCTTCTTGCAGGTACCAGAGAATAATATTGGCCGCACGGCATATTCGCGAGGCTCAGATGAGAGCACACCGATAGCAGCCACAGTTGCCTTTGACATTTAAGGGTGCAATAGTGAGTTTCATGCGCATAGTGTCAAATAGAATACACGCACCTTGGATGCAAGATGAACCTCGTCGTTTTCAATGGCTCCGCATAGAATATCAAGCTCCCTCTCAGACGTGAAGTCCAGGGGAATTTGTTGGTTGTGCTCACGGCACGTTCCTTGAAATTTATTGTGAGTATCGTCCCACCGGACTCGCTTCTCGACCGCGAGCTCATCCAGCATGAGGACTTGATGTACAATCTTGTCCTTGATCTTATCTGATGGTTGCCAGAGATCTGAGCCGAGCGTAGTACCTCCAGAGAAAGAGCCTGAAACAGATCTGAACGAAGAATAACACGATATTACATTTGCCTCGACTTCCGCAACAGTTGGGATGGAGGGAGAGACGACCAGGGCCGGCAAGACCGTCTGGCGCCTAATGGTCGTGAGACTCGGCAGGGCCAGGGACTGGTGGGCAAACTGTGCCACATGCGCGCCTCCCAGTCGGAGCAAAACTATCGACCGCATAATATCGTCATTCGTGAACCCCTTTGGCTTGTAGAGCTTGTCTGCTGCGCGCTTGTATTGCTGGATGAGGGTCTTGATTCCTACTCGTTGGTTCAGACCTGCTTGTACCAGCGAAGCCACGCGATCGACCCGCCCACTTGCAATCGCCAAGATCCATTGCTTGTGGTCCTCAAGTGCGCCCGCCTTCACCAGCAACTTTCGACTGTCATTGAGTTTTGACATGCGAAGCTGCTCGATCTGGTCTGTTTTCCGGCGTGCGATAGTGATAAGCGCACCAACTCCATGATACATGAGTGGGACGTTTTCATGGGTACCGAACTTGATCCTGCCCAAGATTCCGGCGAAGAGGTTGCTTGAGGTGAGCTTCTGACAGTTTTCACATGTTCCACCCTCCGTAGATGATATCTTCTGACACGACTTTGCCTGAACATAGAATGTGTCATCAATTGAATGGTAGTTCCAAGGCATGGAACGCTCGCTGTGCATGCCAAATGGGTACGACATATGATGGTTTGTTCCCTCAGGGAACATGATAAGGACTCCCCCGCAAGGCCATTTCCTTGGCCGTTTTGCCGGCTTGTCGGTGTTGCTGGTGGCACTGTGCTTGCCGACCTCTCTCGAGCCGCGGGT
Organism: Lactarius sanguifluus; assembly: GCA_021527775.1. Taxonomy (NCBI): domain Eukaryota; kingdom Fungi; phylum Basidiomycota; class Agaricomycetes; order Russulales; family Russulaceae; genus Lactarius; species Lactarius sanguifluus. The sequence continues at coordinate 23,515 of JAKEYF010000142.1, read as the reverse complement.
TTCCTCTATCTCGCTTGCTATCTCGTCGACATTGATGACGTCTTGATTTTCAGTAACGCTCTCAACGCGAGTTTCCATAGCGGCGGCTAGTGTTTTAAAGTCCGGTCCGGTCCGGTTTTTTTACCTAATTTGGGTAAGACCGGGACTGCAACCGGTCCACAATTTCTCAGCCTAACAAAAAAACCGGACCGGACTGTGTAAGACCGGTCTGTGTCGGTTGGGTTGCAGTCCGTGGACCGGTCTTAACCGGTCGCTTCAACAACCGGTCTATAGCCAGTCTTCAACCGGTCTATAGCCAGTCTTCAACCGGTCTACAGCCAGTTCACGACCAGTCTACCACTGGTCTACAACAAGTCTGAATGGCATTATATTTTTTCTAATTAACTACAAGTAATTACATTGTCTATTCTAATTGATCTCGTAGCCCACAGCGCCGTGTTACCGCGGCGCCGCGTCAGTGTCGAGGCGTCAGGGCGCCGTGTCGTGTAGCACCGCCAGAGCGCAGGGTTGCTGCGGTGCCGCGTCGTTGTCGGAGTACCTCGGCGCCACGTCGATGTCGTAGCGTGACGGCGCCGTGTCGGTATCGAAGCGCCACGGCGCTGTGTCGGTGTCGCAGCGCCAGGCACCGTGTTGCTGCGGCGCCGCCGTGTCGGTGTCGAAACGTCAGGGCGCCGCGTCGGTGTCGTTGTATCTCGGTGCCGTGGCGCTGTCATAGCGTGACGGCGCCACGTCAGTGTCGTAGCGCGACGGCGTGGTGCCGCCACGTAGCACGACGGCGCCGTGTCGCCACCGTAGCGCGACGGCGCCGTGTCGCCATCGTAGCGCGACGGCGCGATGTCGCCGCTGTAGCGCGACGGCGCCGTGTTGCCATCGTAGCGCGACGGCGCGATGTCGCCACTGTAGCGCGACGGCGCCGTGTCGCCATCGTAGCGCGACGGCGCGACGTCGCCGTGTTGCCATCGTAGCGCGACGGCGCGATGTCGCCACTGTAGCGCGACGGCGCCGTGTTGCCATCATAGCGCGACGGCGCGATGTCGCCACTGTAGCGCGACGGCGCCGTGTCGCCATCGTAGCGCAACGGCGCAGCGTGGTGGCGCCGTGCTTGCACGCGGCGAGGACCTGTTTCAAAACCTAGAGAAGAAAAAAAAAGATTGCAGTTAGTTAGTAAAAGATAAGGAAAAATAAAACTTAACTTGTTTGACAGGTTGAGGGTCAGTCGACGAGTGCTGAGCTACGCCGTGGTGGTTGTTAGGTCAGAGGTCAGTACCGCAGTGTTGACATGCTGACACACCTTGCAGCAATGTCCGGACCGGCGACCTGCGTCCCCGCAAAATACCCGCGAACCCGTGACACGGGTACGGCCCGGGCAACTAAAAGTCCTGTCAAGGACCGGTTGCAACTGGTCTTTTGGCAGTCTCTTGATGAATTGAATTGTCGATAGACTGCAACTGGACCATGCTGGAACTACATGCAACTGCAACTGAAAGTCCAGTTGCCACCAGTTGGGTCCAGTTGGGTCCATGGTCTTTTTTCAGTCCATAGGACAGGACTTCGAAACACTAGCGGCGGCTTGTTTTGAGGTGGACTTGGAGGCAGAGGCTCCGGAGGGATAACCGAGAGGATAACTGCGCATGACTCGTGAGTCTTGACCCAACCCAGATGAGTATTCCTTACCGATCTTCTATTTCCTTTAGAATCGCCTCGACTTTTGTCTCGAATAGCGCACCCTGAAGGCCTCTTTCTTGGACGAAAAATGTCATGAAGCGGATAAACCCGTCCAAACCATGTGGCCCTCGATTCAATAATTGCGGTACGATCGCAGCCATTTCCCCCTCTCCCCACCCAAATGACGACTTCATCATTTGGTTTAGGACGAACCAGTCATCTTCGCCTGGCTCGGCGACGCAAGTACCTGGATCGACTGCAAATATGCTGAGCCGATGCTCCGGAGTTGCGCTTGGCACATCACAAGGGATTTGTTTGACAGCCGCTTCGAGATCCTGAAGAAGGCTGACCGCCTTCTTATCCAGGGCGTGCTGCTTGGACAGCTGGGTAGCTGCCGATTGGCCCTGGGGCATGGATGCCTGCTTGGTCAACCCCTGAGGTGAGTCGTACGCAGAAGGCCCTATATGACGCTCAGGGGTTTGTATGAAGGATTCACCCGGACAGATGGGAGGTGGGGCTGAGACCGTGGAGGGATTCAATGGAGCCTGAGGTTTGAAGAACGACTCAATAACTTGGTTCGCCTTCTCTGATCGGGGTCCACTGGCATCTGTGAGCTTGCGGCATGCAATGCGACATGCCTTCGACGCGCGATGGGCCTCGAGGTTTTTGTGTCCAGCTGTTCCGACATGGACCACCTTTCTACAGTCCAGACACTCCAACGTACTCGAATATGTGAACAGTGATTTCTTGTCTCTGTTATTTTAGAGTTAGACTGGTTAGACTAGTATTCGAGTTCGTGATTCCTTACTCTTGGACCTTGCTTCTCACCATTGTCTCTTTTGCTCCAAGTTTTGCTCAGTGCTTTTCGGAGGTTAACAAACACGCAAGCAAACACGATTATTTTACCCCATACTAGTTGCTAGGGTCAAAATTCTCATTGAGATCCTCGAGATCCTCAGTACGACTCACTATGGTAGGCAGACTACCATTTTCGGACGTGATTAAGTAAGTGTCAAACTTTTTATTTTCGCGATCGGGACCCCCCCCCACCCACCCACCCCCAGTGCGGGATTCCGGTTCCGCACCCCCCTTGGGCCCAGGCATTGAGGGAGAAAGTTGAGTGACAAGGCGACGCCATCAAGACCTTGCAATGGAACTGAAACAAGTTGAAACAATGATATGGGCAAAACAAGACGGAAAGATGGTGGTAAGAAAGTGGTAGTGAGGTCCGAGTCTAGTGCAAGGAAATAACCTCGCCAGAAACAAAGAGACAGCACGGCCGATGCAATCGATGGTGACGAAGTATCTTGACGGTTTCGGGAATGGGTGACGAAAGACAAAAGCGTGTCAAACGGCAGGATGAAGGGTGCATGAGGCGCTGGAACGCATAGCCTAGTCACCATCTCCAATATGCCAAAATCATACGAGCACTACATCCACACTGGGGGGCATATGGACGCCGTCCACGATGCCTTCCCTCCGCCCTCTACGTCCACCCCACTCCCTCATCCCTCCCCTGATCAACGGGGGATCACCTTCATCGCCGACCTCCTGAACGAACTCCTCGACGACCATATCCATGGGGGGAAAGCGCAGCTCATGGCTGCCTTCCTCGATGTGTTCAACTCTCCTGCTGCCCTCACTGATGGGCTCTCTCCCCTCCACTGGCTTGGGCTCAACCCCCTGGTCATCCTGGGTGCCCCGACTGGTCATCTCGGCCCCCAGACTCCTCCTGCCCCCCTCTCTGAAGACCCCAACCTCCATCAAACCATCTCCGATGTCGTTTCCGGCGTTGTGGGTGATCAATTTCGCTATGGCCTAGAGCCTCTGGGGACGCTCTCTGAGGAGGTGCGCTCGGGGTTCGAAACCACTGACAGCCGATTTTCCGAAATCGAGAAGAAGCTTGCCTTCTTAGCCCGCACCCTCCTCTCCCCACCTGTCCCGGCGCACAACCCCAGTGCGCCACCATCTTCCACCCCTGTAGCCGTGCCGGCTCAGGACGTGGAGATGGCTCACCCTCCTGCCCCTGCCCCCGTGGCCTCCCCTCCCGCCCCTGCGCCTGCTGCTGATGCCCCTGTGCCGGCAGTCCCTGCCCCTGCCCCTGTTTCGAAGCCCCATGCTAAGAAACCCCGTGCCCAGCCTCCCACACCTGCCCCGGCTAAGGTCGCGCCCGCCCCGGTTACCCCAGCTAAGGTCAAGCCTGCCCCAGCGCCCTCTCCTGCCCCTGTCACACGCCCCACGCCCCCGTCTGCACCCAAACCCTCTTTCGCCTCCATGGCGAAGACTCCAGCACGCCCCTCGTTGGTCGTGTCTCTCCGCCCGCCAGTAGCAGGTGCCACCGTCCCCCAGGCTGTTCGCTGCAGCCCCCAGGAGATTGTGGGCCACCTCAACGCCGTGCTCTCGTCTGAGGGTCACCAGGTTACCCTGTCCGCCACTCGGTGGACAGCGAAGAACAACCTCGTGGTCACTGCAGGACCCGACACCACGGCGCATCACCTCACCTCCTCCTCCCACCTCATCTCCGACAGCCTCGCGACATACCTCTCCGCCGATCAGTCCCCCCTCCCTGTCCAGGCCAGGGAAAATTGCAAATGGGCCCGCCTCCTCATCAACGGCATCCCCACTGGAGTTTCACTTACCCGGGGCCCCTATACCTCCTCCGAACTCACCGCGGCTTTCCATGCTGACAACCCCGTTTGTCGCGGACTCCGCATGACCCTGCCCCCATCCTGGGTGAGGGCACCAGCATCGTACACCCCAGGCTCCACCTCGTCAGTGGTGCTGACCTTCGAGGACCCATCTGGGGACTCACTTCGGTCGCTCCTGGCTGAGAGGACCCTTTTCGCCTTCGGGCACTCGGGGGAGTTGAAGCGCTGGAAGGCCAAGCCCCGTAACACGGGCAAGGGCGCACCGGCTGCTTCCTCCTGATTCCTGTTCCGTCCGCATCTCCACACCCCCTCCCCCCTGTCCGCATCTCCCCAACCCCTGTCCACACCTCCCCACCCACCCTCCTCTCCGTGCCGTCGTGCACGTGACTCCTACCCTCCGCCCCCACCTGTCGTGCTGTCACGCACGCCCCCACCCTCGTTTGACGCGCCCGCACCAGGTCTGGACCCATCCGTGGTCTGGGCCATCACCCTGCCTTCGGGCATCCTTTTGACCCCGGTTTCCTTTGGAAGGTGCCGCCACTGTCGTTCACACGTCACTAACCTATCGGCAACTCCCACCATTTTAATCACGGGGAGTTGAGCCTCACTTGTACCACGCCTCCTTAATTTCTACTTATCATACCTTCCTTCTCCTTCTCGTCTCCCTGTTTCGTCTTCCTTCCCCCTTCCGGTCGATCCCCGGGCATGTAGCCCCTTATGGGCCTTATCCCGTTTACTGTAATTACGGTAGTGGTATGGACTGAGCTGGAATAGGTTGTATGGACAGTTTTCGGAGTTTACATACAGATTAGCAGGTTGGGGTAGAGACCGTTCTTGTACTATGTACTGCCGCGGAATACAAATGGTTCAAAAAAAAAAAAAAAAAAAAAAAAAAACACATAGCCTAGTGGGCTACAAGCCATTGTCGAGGCGATTGATGCCGGTGTTAACGTCCATTGTAAGGAGAGGAGTGATAACGAACGACAGAGGGTGTGTGTAAGAGGGATGGGGGAAGCGGGATTGATCGAGGAGAGCGAAGTGGGTGCAGTCGGATCCGATAGTGCCGAGAAGTGCTGAAAATGCGAGTCCATCACATGGGTTGGCCTTACAGCTTACAGAGTTACATGTACTAGGTCATTGGAGTTGGGATCATGTGGCCATCACCATGGTCACTGGCAGGGGCCCACACCTGACTTGTTGTCGTTGTTAGTATTGAGGTAGTGGGGTTGTCTGCTACCACTCCACAGCAGTGAGAAGACGGCGAGCACAGGGGCACCAAAGAAGGCGCCGGCATAGCTAGTCAGCTTCCGTTCTGCGTGTGGTGATAGTGTGATGATGACAAACGCCGGTACAGTGATACAATGGTGGCCGCGTGGGGGAAAAAAGTACTAAGTCGTGTTCGTTGATTAGTCATGTGGGAAGCTTTTCCCATTCCCTCAACAACCAACATTTTCGGTTCGTTTTACTTCCCCCCTTCACGCAAACTGTTTGCCTCAGGCTGTCATCTCCACCACCACCCGAGGGCTGAGTCCACTGTCTCCCTTCTATTCTTCCCCCATAAAACGGACCCAAACCAGTTAGGATGCGACGTGCAAGCCCTGCAATGGGAGAAAACATAAGTTTTATTACTCAGTTGCCCTCATTGAGCTCAGGCTGATGTCGACCACAGATCCTCCTGATTCCCTTACTGTTACGTTCCTTCTGGACGTATCAATCCGACTTGGATTTGGGACCGGTTTGCTGAGTATACGCGTCGGAAGTCTTCAGTATCCCGTAGGCGACGGCTAGGGCGATACGCAGAGCGTGACCAAGGTAAGCAAGGCAAAGGACGATGTGGGTGAAGTCGAGTATGATGAAGGAGAAGTCGGCGACGTGCACGACTTATAGCAGGAAGCTGATGACGACGAAGGGTATGCACACAGGACAAGGAGCTGAGGTGCAGGAAAGGGAAGGTATTCCTCAAGATATCAAAGCTAAGGGGTTTGTACGCAAACGCCCCTCTACTTATACTACAAGGGCTGGAGCTTTCAAGCTCAGCAACCCTAATACACTGCCACGAATCCTAATATCACTACCCAATCACAAGGCATGTAAGTCAGCAGTCACATCAATCACATGTTTATGATCCGGTCCAGGCACAAGCTCATCTGGACCCTTCTGGACCAGCTCTAGGCAGGTCACGTGCCAGGTCACGTGACGGCCAGCTCTTATCTCTCTAAGTCGGCGGGAAACTCGCCTCAATATGTCTCCAAGCGTCATAATGCTCCTGAGTCATGGACCCAAATGCGTGGGCATCATCTTCTTGGAGGAACTCCTCGGGCATCTCGGGCACAAACGCAACACTTACTGCCACAAGCTGCCATGGGACCGTGCCCCACAACCCGAGCCATCCATTTGCCCACAGAAGCCAATGTCACCCACCAACAGCAAGATGTCCCGTGTTGCTACCACCCCAATCATCGCCACGTCATCAATACCAGTTGTAAGTCTGAACCTACCCGCTTTATGTCCTCCACTAACTAGCTACTCATTTACAAGCTACTGTGCACCTGCTGCACATGTTCACAAGACACTGCCAACATCGCCGACCTCCACACCAAAAAAAAAAGGAGTACCATTCCGTTTTTTAACTTATAGCGTGCTAATATTGAATGTTGGCTTACACAGGTGCCTGGTACATCACACGCCATCTTGATGCCTTCACCGAAGCTGCTGCCCCACGCAGATTCCAACCGTGCCACTGGTCACCACCGCCGAGTGGTCCAATGTAAAACCCCATATACCCACGACAATGACTGTGACGCGGCCATGGCTGGGTGCGCACTAACCCCAAGCGACAACATTGTGACAACTGGGAAGACGACAATTATGACAATGGTAAGAAAGACTATGACAACGGTTACAGTAAAACTGACAGCGGTGAGCACGACGGCTGCGGAGATGATGACGATGATAGGGGGTTGGGTTCAGTTAGACTAGTTAAACCACATTGTTTGCTGTATGTAGCCTACTGCAATGATAGTATTTGTACAACAACGTCATATGAGCTTAGCCGAAAATTACTCCTAGCTTAGTAGTCCATTATGATTCGTTTGGATGGAAATTATCGCTAGATTACTAGAAAATTACTGATAATTACTGATAATCATTGATAAATTAAAGGGGGGTAAGGCTAATTCTGATAATCTAGGCTATCAATAATTTTTCGCTAGCCTAACGAAATTATCTCTCGCTAACGCGGGAGGTTTTTCCTGATGCAGATCATGACTCTGGCACTCGGGAGACTTGCCCCTTTTGCGTGCCTCTTCCGCGTTTTCACAAGAGCCATTTAATATGAACATACCTGGGCAGTGCCAGTGTAGTAGTACACCTCCAGACGAGTGACTCGCCGACGATGCGAACGACAACATTCGCATCCCGCAGCGCGTTCCCTGCTCCAAAAAAACCCCCAAGCGCGTCGGGTGCGCGTTCCCCTGCAGCGTCCGCTGACTTCACACTCACACACTGGCACTTTGCAGGCTCTTCCACTGCAGCTTTGTGATCGACTTTGCCGTGCCAGCGAACTACTCAATCCCTGCGCATACAAGGACGAGCGCGAGTTTACGCATATGCGCTACTTGACCGTGACGGGGTACCCTGACAACGTCGAGGACAACAACTCCATGCTTCGCCAGGTGCACTGCGACCCACCGCGCTGGACAGCTGTTCATCGTCATGACGATGTACAATGAGGACGACACCCTCTTCGCGCGCACCATGCACGGCGTCATGAAGAATATTGCCTATCTGTGCAAGCGCGATCGCAGCAAGACTTGGGGTAAGGAAGGCTGGAAGAAGGTCGTCGTCTGCATCGTTAGCGACGGTTGCCAGAAGACCAATTCGCGCACGCTGAGTGCCATCGCGGCCATCGCGGCCTACCAGGAGGGCATCGCGACCAACCTAGTCAACAGAAAATCGGTTTCCGCGCATATATACGAGTGTACTACCCAGAGTACGTGGTAAATCATAATGACCCGCTCTTCTCTGTCTCATTCTGCACGAAATAGTCGCCGTCACAGAGTCGAACAAGATTGAGGGCGCGGAGAAGGGAATCGTCCCCGTGCAGATTGTGTTCTGCCTCAAGGAGAAGAACCAGAAGAAGATCAATTCGCATCGCTGGTTCTTCAATGCCTTTGGCCCTATTCTCCAGCCAAACGTCACGTCTGCGTTCTTCTCGATGTCAGAATGAGGTCTGGTTCAAGCTCGATATACCACCTCTGGAAGGCATTCGACATCAACTCGAACGTAGGTGGCGCCTGTGGCGAGATCGTAGCCTTCAAGGGCAAATATGGGCAGACATTGCTTAACCCACTTTCGTTTGTCGCTCCTGTCTCCTCGTTCACTTCCGTCGCAAAATCATTTCCTTGGCGAGATGGCAGTGACTGTTGGCGCGTCATTCGACCGTGTTCCATTTATTCGCACCAAATAATATCCACAGCACGGAGCGGGTGTGGATATCTTCACCGCAAACATGTACCGAGCTGAGGACCGTGTGCTAACAAAACAAATCGGTTACATGCGTTTCTTTTTAGTCACCTCCGCCATTAGATCCTGTGCTGGGAACTGGTGTCGAGGCGCAGCGAGTCGTGGGTACTTCACTATGTCAAGTCGGCCTACGCCGTCACCGATACTCCAGATCAGGTTGGGGTTGTATGCCCAAATTGTGCGGCGTATCTTGGTGATGCGCTCCCGTGTTCAGGTCCTAGAGCTGGTCTCGCGATGCCGGAGGTGCCACAACGGCTCGTTCTCCGCCGCGATACACGGCGCGGTCAAGTTCCACTACATATAGTGGTCTTCGCACAGTCTCGATAAACCGGCCCGTGCGACACGGAATGGCTGAAGGCCCATCCGGTGGTAAAATGGACTCTTACTATGTGGATGGAAAACTCTCGTGACAGACATCTTCTGTGCTTTGGGATCGGACTAATTTATTGGGGGACTTCAAGGGAACGTGTTCCCTACCCTGCGCACTCTTCGCGTATTTGACCTTCGGCCGATGAACGGGTATGGTCTGAGGGTAGGATTCAATCGTTCACCACCACCAGATGGCACTCCAGCGGTTGCGTATAGGTATATGCCGGATAATGTTCGTGTAAGATCTGCCGTGCTAGTTTCACAACACAGAAAGAACTCAAAAATACCTCGTAGTTTGGCATACGTTCAGAATCGTGCCCATATTCTGGTGATTTCGAGTTTACGCAGAGATACAGCCTGAGTGATCTATTCTGGGAATACCTCGCAAGCAAACACCCTGATGTCCCGCACACTGATACACTGATTGCGAATCCTGCGTTACAATCTTTCCCTTCTTCCTACACTGGCAGCCACGGTACCCAGCAAAACGATCTGCACGCCTCAGTTATCTTCGAACGCTTCACCGAGTGCATTCTTGCCACTCGGCTTGAGGCCGCCCACTTCTTGCATTCGCCTTATTCCCACATCGTTCCCTAACAGTCTACGCACATCCGATTTATTCATTTTCTGAAGAATGCAGAGTATGCACATCGACCTGTATTTGGATGTTATGTTTACGACAATATGAGCAATTGTCAATCATTGGATGCCGGCACCAAGCGGGACTTTGTGCCCCCAAATGATTTGGCTTTCACGCTGATTTTTACAAGTCTGCTTGTGTACTAAAATGACACGTAACGATTTGGATTTGGAATTCAAGACGGAACCTGCTGTAAGGTGTGAGTACGCTCAAGAGATCAGATCCGGTGATACCCTAAACTGTCCCTAAGCGCTAGGAAACGGTCTAAGATGAGCGCAGGGTCTAGGGGATGTGAAGCGTCGCGAGGTGTTGCGCTGGCCTCCGCGGGGCGCGAGCTGTGGTATATACCAGTGTGTCCACGGCGATCGCGGACGCGTCGCTGTCGAAGGGGTAGTAAAGCCGCGCGCGAGTGCGGCGACGTCGGGAAGGGAGACGAGGTCGGCTGCGAGTGAGTGGTCGGAAACAGTCGCGCACGCTTCAGCGTGGCGCGAACCTTCGTATGAGTGGCCGCTGGGGTCGGGAACGCATCGCACTTGAGATCCGAAGGCCGCGCGCGAGTGCGGCGTGCTGGGGAGCGCAACGGATGAGCTTCACTGAGCTCAAAAGTCCGAAATCTGAGAGGGGAGAAGTCTACTATTGGAAGACTTCGTTGTAAGGTTGTAGTTACATGAGCTAAGTTATATACTAAGGAATGTAAGCTAAGGAATAGGGTGCATTAGATAAACAGGGGAAAGGTAAAACACGAAGGGACAAGTCCGGGATAAGTGGGAGGCCGCGCGCGCACCGAGCGCGGGAAAGCGGCGAAGCACGGGAAAGCGGCGAAGCACGGGAAAGCGGCGAAGCGCGGAAACGCGGCGCTTGGAAAGCTGATAGAACGCGTGCGAGCGCAGGAGAGTGTGCAAATGAGTACAGGACAGTGCAGGCGGATGCGGGTGAGCGTGAGCTATTCTAGGAAGTGAGTAGAAACTGCGAAAATAGCCTTTTCAGGGCCCAGGGAGAGCGTGGTCGTATCACCGGATAGGAAGGAACTTGGAGTTTGAAGCTTGAAGACTCGTGTCCTGGTCATTTGCCATTGCAGGTTTATTTGTTGCTATGTTTAGGACTCGAAAACACTACAGCTCATGTATCAGCTCTACAAAGTCCGGCGTCCCGAGACCCGTGACCTATGCAGCCCAGAGTTAGCCAATATCTCAAGAAATATAATTCTGCCAGGACGCACAGGATCCCACCCAGTGCTAGCAGTGAATCCATCAGTGTTGCAGCCCGGATTCGAGCCAGAGATAATGTCATTCAGGCCTAGATTTGCGATGCCGAAGTCATATAGCCAGTAATTCAGGAAGCCGAGCGGAGTCCTGCCCTTCGACAGCCGGTAGTCGTTCAGCAACGAGACAATACCCGCTGCGATCTGTACTTGGGAGTTAGCCGTGTGACGATGGACGGTGCTGAGACGGGGAGGGGGAGACGCACGCATCAGGAAAAACCTCCCGCGCTAGCGAGAGATAATAAGCGATAATTTATTGAAATTATCGATATTATCTTGATTATCATGTATTATGTTGCCCCCCCATAATTTATATATAATCTCGTGATAATTTGCGATAATGGGCAGATATTTTCGACTAATTTATCGATAATTTATCTTTGGATTATCACAATTATCAAACATCCAAATTTTCAAATTTCATTGGATTATTCAAATTAGATAATGTAAAGATAATGCGCTGATACAGTGATGTAAAGAACGGGCACGCTGCAAGCGGACAAACAAAAATAGCGAGAAAAGACGGGAATCACGGTTGACTGTTAAAGGTGTGTCAGTTCGTTGAAACTGCTGGTGGGTATGCTCAGTGTCTCAGCCCTCAAAATCACTTCCGCCACCGTGTCACTGCTGCCACTGTCGGCCTCGTTCCCCTCGAGTCGTCAAGTCAGTGTCTTGTTTGGATGGGGTCACGGCGGGGCCTTGGGCGGGGCTTGCGGGTCTTATACGCAAGTGGGTGTCGTGGTGGGTCTTGCATGTCGTGATGGCGTAGCGCCAGTGCAGGTCTTGCGCCGTGGCGGGGTAATAGTGCTGGACTGGCAAAGGGTGGAGGTGGGGCCGACGTATGGCAAGGCGGGGACTTGCGAGGCTTGAAGCTTGAAGAGTGAGGCGCGGGATGCGCTTCTTACATGTGCTGAAGAGACGGATGCGAGTCAGTGAGAAATGATATGAAACAAAACAAAAAAATAACTTATCTTGATGTACTGGGTCGATTCCCAGCTCATCATCAGCCGCGCGTTCGTGACCATCGTGGTCGTAGGCCTCGTGTCGCCGGTGTCGTCGCCATCATCATTGTTGCCGTCGTCCTCGTCGTTGCTGCCGTCCTCGTCACTGGTGGGTATTTGCATGCCGCGTTGGCGGTTGTGGGCTATTATGCCCTGTGTTTGAGTTGCATGATGACGGGGCTTGTGACTGCGGGCAGCAAGTTGGTTGGTGGTGAGGTCTTGCGTGTCGCGACGACATGGTGTCGGGCGGGCGGGGCTTCCACGCGGCGGGGTGGTGGTGGTGGACTTGCATATGACGAGAGATGGAGGTGGTGGACACGAGCTGACGAGTGCGAGGCAGCCGCTGCGGTGACGTGGCTCTGTAACCTCATGAAAAACGATGTGAAACAAAAAACAAAACAAAAAATTTATGGATACCAAGGACATTGAATATCTTCACGCAGTTATTTGAGCGTAAAGTGTACACACACCACCTGCGTGATGTTCGTGCCATCAGTTTCGAAGAAGAATGAAGAAAAACCGAACAAGTCTGCGTTCAAGTCAACAAGGCACACCTTCCCACGCCACATATTGAGCCTCCGCTCGACACCTTTTTTTTGTCCAAGTCGATTCGAGTGCGTGTTTCAACGCGTACTGACACCAATTCCAGGCCTTCCCACTGCATCCTACGACCGCCATCTTTCACCAACCCTCTGGCACAACACTTTCATCACCATCGCACGTGGACCCCAAGCTGCCACAATCAAGGCCACAATCACGACAAGGGTGGTGGCAGGGTGACACACAGCTAGGCAGCAACGATCCCGACCGCAATGACCAGGACCACGACGAGGCAACCCCGACAACGGCAGCGGTGGCGGCAGTTAGGCGGCGATGACCTCAACCCCAACAACTTGAGTGGTGGCGGCGGCGGCTGTGCGGGTATGACCCCCACGACCATCACGGGCACAACGGCAACAGCGGAGGGCGGAGCTCTGCAACGACGACCGCAGCAACGACAATGGTAGCAGTGGCGGCACCTAGGCGGCGACGACCCCGATGAAGCAATCACAACAACGAGATCTGCGGTGGCAGCAGCCAGGGTTGGCGACTGACCACGAACACGACAAGAAGCCCTGTGTTACGTTCGGCCCGGAAGTGGACACTGACGTCAAGGGTATGACACCGCGTCAGCAGTATATTGTCATGGACTTGTAATCAGTCAGCCGGGTAAGCTCCGGAGCATGAGATTGTGTACGATAACGGATCGGATCATGACGTGGAATGACTCACACTAGGATAGCTGTACTAGGGTTCACGGTACTTACGCTATTGGCTAGTATGGATTGGAGCGGCGCTTGAAAGCCCGTGCGTAACTGTATAAGTAGAGAGCTGTGAAGACCAAGAACGGCATCTTGGTCTTCTTCCAATACCACCACCAGTTCTTCGCTCTATAGGGATCTCCCCCTTTAAGTGAGTCGTCCAGCATACTCCTAAGACCAAGGAGTCCCCTGTGACTTATCCCAACGTTCCCTTCGTGGACAGTGGATTTCCCTCTCGACGCTATCTGTCATCGAGTCTACTTCTACCTCAACGAACACGTAGCATCTCCTTACTGCTCCTTCTATATCATCGACCACCCCACTTGGGACGAACTCGAAGCCTCCGACACCTTACCCATTGGCATACAACAAGGAGACGATCTCCACGCATACCGAGGACTAGCAGGAGAGTTGTTCCCGCACCCCCAATTCTATCCGCAGAGCAGAGTCAATCGCCTATTCTATCCTCTCGTTAGATTCGCCACAACCCGAGAAGCCTAAGTCAGGCAGATGTCCGTGGTAGACGTTACATTAAGACCAAGATCCACCGTGGCCAATCTTCAAACAACCAAAGACTACTGGGTACCCTTCAGGCCCTACCACATCGACAGGAGAGGAGAACGAAACGTACCTAAAAGATATCTACAATCCGCGTTTTGGAAAGACGACGCGGAAGACCCAGGCTACGTGACCTATTACTATAACCGACAGAACCAGCAACAGATCATACCAGTAGAGTTCAACTTCGAGAACACCTGTTGGACCGAAATCAAGTGGGACGACCTCCACAGCAAATACCAAATAACACGACCCGCAACCTCCAGTCTCAACCTCGACATCACAGTCAACAACGTAGTAACCAGAGACCAGTGGGGTACTATCGACGGACAAGAAGAAGAACCAGTCAGATCTCCCACACCCAAGACCCCAGCACCGTCCCCCTCACTTGCAAGCAACCCCGAAGAAATTCGGATCATCAAAGACGAGACAGAAGAAACCACCTTGGAAGAAATCGCTAAGTCCATCCCCACCAACATGTCTCAAACAATCACTCAAGAGACCCACGCCAGAACAGCACTGTTCAGAGAACCAGAAAGTCAGGGACCTCCGGGAGGAGACCCAGAAGATGGAAACCATGGAGGAGGAGGAGGAGACGACGGAGGACAACCCATCAACACCGCTCAGATCCCAAACAATGCAACCACTGACAAGTTCATAGGAAAGGAACCAATGGTGTTCACAGGAGACCGCGACAAAGCAGAGGCGTTCCTCACGCAATGGAAACGATATGTAGGAGTCAACTTCGCAAACCGAAGCCTACAAATCCCCTACGTCAAAGCAATGATGTTCCTCACCTACATCCAAGGACCACTAGTCGACGAATGGACCACGGAGACCCAGAAATGGCTCGACAGACACATTGATCGGTACGACACATGGCTATGGGCAGGAGTAGAACTCGCCTTCAAAAGACAATTCCGCGACAACATGGAACAAGAAAGGGCCAGACTAGAGCTGGACAGAGGGTTCAGAATGACAGGAACAGACATAGACGGCTACGTCACTAAATTCGAGAAGCTGGTCCGACAAGCTGATTACCGTCTAGACGAACCCTTAGTCCTGGACAAGTTCACCAGAGGGCTACCGCTAGACCTCTACCGAAACGCATACCAATTCCACAGCCCCCACACCTACCAGCAATGGAAAACCGCAGCCATTGAACAACAGAAGCGCTACATCCACATGAAGGCCAGAACGGACGGGTTCGGAAGACAACCACAAACCAACGCACGCCCCAAGCAAGGACAACCGGCGCGCTTCCAACCCCCCACAAGGACAACAAGGATGGCAACAATACCGAAGCCATCCCAGACGCAATGGACACCACCCCAGGAAGAATCCGCGCCAGAGTCGCAGGATCGGAATGAAGCAAATCCCTAACAACCCCCAAGAATGGAGGGATTACACTCAAGGACGACCACCATTCGCACCCCGCGGAGGATTCCTGGGTAGAGGGCGAGGAGGACGAGGAATATTCAACAGCAGGGACGTCACCTGCTACAACTGCAACCAGAAGGGTCACTTCTCACGGGAATGCACACAGCCACGCCAACCGCGCAACCGCGGCACACTCCAAGGAAGAACCTGCGTACATCGAGGAAGTACCCTCCGCTTCACAGAGCGTCGCAGGGGAACCACTCATCAACCTCGACGAACCCGCGCAAGTCAATAGCGGCACCACCTCCCAGCAGCGGGTAGAAGGACATAATGGGCAGAATTGCGAACCTAGAGGAGGAAGGGAGAGAAATGTTCGCCAGAAATATGGCAGGGAATCCGGATTTTCAGGACGCCTGAACCCAACGGCCTGGGTGAGGGCAGTCAATTGTAACTCGTCGTTCATAACGCGCTATCGATCTATGCATGTTCCAGTTTCGATCCGCACGAGTTACTTCATGGCCGAAAAGAAAGCACTAGTCGACTCCGGGGCAACAGACAACTTCATACACCCGGACTTCATCAAAAGAATGCGCCTGGGAACCAAAGAACTAGAACGCCCCCGAAACATCTGGAATATAGATGGAACACACAACAAAGGGGGGAAAATCACCCATTACATAGACCTGAACATCCAGACTGACGGGAAACAGAAGGATATTAGGTTCTTGGTAACCAACGTCGGAGGAGAAGACCTCATACTTGGGTATCCTTGGCTAGCCATGTTCCAACCAAGGATTCAATGGGCAACGGCTACTCTGGACACCAAACAATACCCCATCATATTACGAACAACAAATCCCCGACGCAACAACCTAGTCGAAATACGACGACTCATCACCCAGTACACGGATAACACTAACAACCAAATATATCAAGAACTGGAGGAAGAGTCACTTCCCGTACACCTACGAACCACCGCAACAGAAATGGCAATATCGGCACAGCAATACACGGAGAAAAAGGAAATACCATCAGAAGTACCAAAGACACGCCAAAGTATTCAGCGAAGAGGAATCCCACAGATTTCCCCCTTCCCGACCATGGGACCACGCTATAGAACTCAAACCCGACGCACCGGACTCAATCGACTGCAAAATATACCCGGTAAACCAGGCAGAGGACAAAGCGCTAAAAGAATTCCTGGACGAACAACTGGCAAAAGGATACATACGACCCTCCAAATCTCCGTACGCATCTCCTTTCTTCTTCGTCAAAAAGAAGGACGGAAAACTACGCCCGGTACAGGACTATCGAACCTTGAACAAATGGACCATACGCAACCAATACCCACTCCCGCTAATCCCGGAGCTAATCGCAGACCTGAGCGGCGGGTGGATATTCTCCAAATTCGACGTACGATGGGGGTATAACAACATACTGATCAAAGACGGAGACCAGGGAAAAGCGGCATTCAAAACCAAACATGGATTCTTCGAACCACTGGTAATGTACTTCGGAATGACCAACTCCCCCTCCACGTTTCAGACGATGATGAACCACATATTCAAACCCCTCATCGAATACCACGAAACCAAAGGGACAATAATCCGAGTATACATGGATGACATCGGGGTCGCAACCGCCTCGACAGAACAAGCGCACACCGAAGCGGTACACGACATACTGGACCTACTGGAACAACACGATCTATACCTGAAACCAGAGAAATGCACCTTTCACTCTTCCTCCCTCGATTACCTGGGGGTAATCATTGAAAAGGGGGTGATCCGCATGGACCCCGTCAAAATTTCAGGCATCAAAGAATGGCCAGTTCCAAAAACCGTAAAGCAAGTACGATCATTCCTGGGATTCTGTAATTTCTACCGTGCTTTCATCAGAAATTTTGCCACGCATGCACGACCCCTCAACAAGCTAACTCGAAAAGACACGGAATGGCAATGGGGAACGGAACAACAACAAGCATTCGACAAACTCAAAAGCCTAGTAACAAGCGAACCGGTACTCAAACACCCAGAACTAGACAAACAGTTCGAAATGGAAGTAGACGCCTCAGGATACGCAGTAGGGGCGGTACTCCTCCAACGAGATGCGAACAACAAACGACACCCCATCGCATTCTACTCAAATACCCTAAACGCAGCCGAAAGGAACTACGACATCTACGACCTGGAACTCCTCGCAATCGTAAAAGCTCTACGCAACTGGCGACAATACCTCGCCGGATCACCACACAAGATCAAAGTCTTCTCCGACCATATGAACTTATTATACTGGAGATCGCCACAAAAGATCAGTAGACGAGTAGCGAGGGAAGTACTGGAACTGTCGGAATACGACGTCGAAATTCACCACATTAAAGGCACAGCAAACGGACGAGCAGACGCACTATCACGACGACCGGACTACGACCAAGGGGAAAACGACAACGAACACGTCACGGTGTTACCAGACCACATCTTCGTCCGAGCAAACGTCATCGACACCACAGAAAATCCCCACTCGCACAGGAACGACAATCGACACCATGGAAATGGAGGCAACATACCCGGTGTACACCCAGGAAGAGCGAACGATCAAGAAATGGGTAGACCCACACAAACTCAAAAGGATCGAAGGGACATGGTACAAAGATGGAAGACGCGTAGTGACAGGAGACCTACACGAACGACGGCGCATCATCCAAGTACACCATGACCCACCGGTACACGGACACCCAGGGATCAACCGAACAATCAAAATGGTGGAACGATACTACTGGTGGCCGGGCCTACGGCAGGAAACCCAGGATTACGTCAAGGGATGCGCCGACTGCCAGCGGATCAAAGTCAACACCCGACCCACACGAGCCCCGCTGCAACCAATATTCCCAAAACCGGAAGCAACCCCGTTCCAGACCATAGCGCTCGACTTCATCACCAAACTACCACAATCAGAGGGATGCGACTCGATACTGACGATAACAGACCACGACTGCTCTAAAGCAGCCATATTCATCCCATGCCTGGAGGAAATCACGGCAGAAGGAACCGCAGCCCTGTACGTAAAACACGTATTCACCCGATTCGGACTACCGTCGCGCATCATCAGTGACCGAGACCCCCGATTCGCCTCCAAGTTCGTAAGAGAACTGTGCAAGATACTGGGCATCGAACAGAATATTTCCACGGCTTATCACCCTCGCACAGACGGCCAATCGGAGCGAACAAACCAGTGGCTGGAACAGTATCTCAGATTCTGGGTTAACGAACGACAAGACGACTGGACCAGGTACCTCCCAATGGCGGAATTCACGCACAATAACTGGCCCAATGAAGCGACAAAGGAATCACCCTTCAACCTTCTTGTGGGATACAACCCGCGAGCCGATTGGACGGACCGCCCCTCGCCGATTCCCCAAGTAGCACTACGCCTGAAACAATTCAGAGAGGCTAGAACGCGCGCCCAGGAACTGATGATCAAAGCGCAGCAGGGGTGGATCAAACACAAAGATACGCCCAAGTACCAAATTGGAGACTTGGTATGGCTAGAAGGACGCCACCTACGTACCAACCAACCAACCACCAAGCTTGCGCCCAGAAGACACGGCCCATTCAAGGTTACTCAGGTGATGTCCGCAGTCAACTATCGCCTAGAACTTCCCACACAGTGGAGCATCCACCCCGTATTCCATACAGACCTTCTGACGCCATACAAAGAAACTCCCACACACGGCCCCAACTATCAGCGCCCACCACCGGAATTGGTAGGAGGAGAAGAAGAATATGAGGTCGAGAAGATTCTAGATTCTCGGCGGTTCGGCAGAACCAAGAAACTGCAATACTTGGTAAAGTGGCGCGGATACCCAGACTCCGATAATCAATGGGTCTCGAAGGATGACGTATTCGCTGATGAAGCGATAAGGGAGTTCAAACATTTGAACCCCGCCAGAGAAGTGCATATAAGCACAGGGAAAACCCAAGAGACGTCCCCATCTCCTTCCCTCTCTATCCCTCACACTCATGTCCCAATCCCCAGTCCAAGTACACTATGTCCTCGACGACCTACTCCCCATCTCAGTACAGCCAACCCTCATCGTACAGGACGCCGCGACACTATCACCCGTGTCGCTTCCCGAGCCCCTTCAACCAGCAACCAGTCGTCACAGTTCCCCCGTCCCATCCCTTCTTCCTTCGCCAAGCCCTACAGCCGTACATTCACGGGCCTCTTCGGCGCAAGGTTACATCCCGACGCGACCTCCGTCCCGTCAAGACCAGACTACGGTACCGGAAGATCGAGAGTACGACCGGTACCTGTCGGAGGAGCATTGCCCGATCAATCACCATATCACGTATGGGACTCACCTCACAGTTACTCACGACGAAACCCCGCCGGTATGCACCACCGACGGGAGACCAATGCGTGCTCCGAAGGCTTCTCGACCCGCGCTCCGCCGATATCAGGCGGAGGAACACAGTCCAGTTTCCCGATCTCGGGTGGAAACTCCGCCACCCCACGGGTACCAACACAACAGGGGAGTCCATTACATCCCATTCCAGATACGCGACGCTCAGGGGAGGCTGCACCCAGCTCGCTATACGCAGCTCGTCTTTACGGCAGACCCCTTCGTCCTCGCCTACCGACAGGGCAGCGACCAGCAGTACGGGAAATCCGTACATGCCGCGCCCGACTACGACCATCCGGGCCCCGCACCCTACACCGACGACGACTTGATCTTTCTAGATCAAAGCAGCAGCTACCGCGAGTCCGTCGACGCCGCCCTCCTGGGCATGAAGGACCTCTCGGTGACAGCGGAGATACACCGCTACCGATGTCTCCAGGCGGGGTACGCCGCCAAGGAGGAGGAGTTGCGCAAGAAGGTGGAGGAACTCGAGAGGATCGGCATCACCCGACGACAGTGCGTACTGCGCTTGGAGCGCGCGAACGCCATCAAGCGTATCGAAGACGAGAGGGACTCCTACCGCCCGGGAGCAGAGGAGGGGCAGAGGATCGCAACGATCAGGGAAGTTTTGGAGCGTGGTCGGTCTGGGGCCCGATCCTGAAAAGGGGGTGATGTTACGTTCGGCCCGGAAGTGGACACTGACGTCAAGGGTATGACACCGCGTCAGCAGTATATTGTCATGGACTTGTAATCAGTCAGCCGGGTAAGCTCCGGAGCATGAGATTGTGTACGATAACGGATCGGATCATGACGTGGAATGACTCACACTAGGATAGCTGTACTAGGGTTCACGGTACTTACGCTATTGGCTAGTATGGATTGGAGCGGCGCTTGAAAGCCCGTGCGTAACTGTATAAGTAGAGAGCTGTGAAGACCAAGAACGGCATCTTGGTCTTCTTCCAATACCACCACCAGTTCTTCGCTCTATAGGGATCTCCCCCTTTAAGTGAGTCGTCCAGCATACTCCTAAGACCAAGGAGTCCCCTGTGACTTATCCCAACGTTCCCTTCGTGGACAGTGGATTTCCCTCTCGACGCTATCTGTCATCGAGTCTACTTCTACCTCAACGAACGCATAGCATCTCCTTACTGCTCCTTCTATATCATCGACCACCCCACTTGGGACGAACTCGAAGCCTCCGACACCTTACCCATTGGCATACAACAAGGAGACGATCTCCACGCATACCGAGGACTAGCAGGAGAGTTGTTCCCGCACCCCCAATTCTATCCGCAGAGCAGAGTCAATCGCCTATTCTATCCTCTCGTTAGATTCGCCACAACCCGAGAAGCCTAAGTCAGGCAGACGTCCGTGGTAGACGTTACACCCTGACCACGACGACAGCAGCAGCGGACGGGGGTCGCAGGATGGCAGTGGGCAGCGGGGACAGTAGGGATGGTGATAGCGATGTGATCATTTCCTTCTTACCTCAAGCTCATTCGTAGTTTATGTACTTAGTGTGTTTAGCTACAGTAACGTGCAAGCAAGCCGTCCCTCTCAAGCCAAGTACTGTAGCAAATCACTCGAGTCAGTGACTGACGTACCTCAGATTTGATTTTTGTCGTCTTTCACTTCCCATTATCATGATTATCTTCCCATTATATTATCCCATAAGCGATTATGTGAATTAGTGCCAATTACTAGCGATTATTGTCAATTACTAGTACGCCATCCGCATTATCTAAATTATTAATAATTTAGCGCGGCATTATCTCTCGCTAGCGCGGGAGGTTTTTCCTGATGCGGGCACTGCGAAACTCGTTCCGTCTGCGGTGAAGTCCTCCACACCGTGGACAAACACACACTGGTGGGCTTGTGCAGAGATGTCAGGTATTCCGCAGCCATTGGCGCTGCACAAATTACGACATAAGAATACCTCGTGTCATGTCACGGGAGAGAACTCACTTGTACATGTTGATAAGTGACCTGTGCGCACTTAGCGGCTCAATGGACACGCAGATAACGGACTGCTTTAGATAAGATATATTGGACTTATGTAGATTAGATTATTATGATCTTTACAATCTTGGACCTTCTTATCTATGACATCACTGTACAATGACATCATGGACTCCTCTGGACTCCTATTGTATTTCGTCCTTGTACTCATTCTCTTTGTTCTATCTTTATTGTGATGTCACTATGATATCATAGTCTAGCCTTTCATTGTTCTTTGCGCCCTTGTTCTCCTTCTGCACACTCCTTTGTGTCCCTCTGTAGAACAACGCTCCTTGTATTCTGTGACTCTATGTTACCTGTGTTGTACTAGTGTCACACCTCTGTATAGTATAAGTAGAGTACCCTGTACGCTCTGGCACCACACCAGTTCTCATCTGTTGTGTGCCAGGTATGTCTCCTCTCTTGTAATAACACCAGTTCTCATCTGTTGTGTGCCAGACACTCTCATCTGCTTCACTGCAAGTTTACTCTGTTGCTGCTTCCAGTCACCCTCTATATCTCACCACAGTCTTCTCTTGTCACTGTGAGTATAGTCCCATATGTGCACTGTTCATCAGTACAGACCGTCGTACCGGCGGCCCAGGTTCTCCAGGTAGGTTGCCACAGCGCGGCCCTGGTATGCTGGACGCGAAAAAAGGTTCGAGAACCCGCCGCTGGATAAGCTCGCTCCAACCTCGGGGAGATCCATCGTGCCACCGACGCTAGTGACCCAAGGACCTGCGAAAATGCGTCCGTGTCATCAGCGATTAGTCATGCTTTTCAACCGCCCGCAAGCAGACAAAGGATGCTGCACATACAGGATGCAGGGAACATGACGCGGAATCGGATTTTGCCAGAGCTGTCGGAACAGTCTTTACCAATTCCAAAGTCGCCAGTCGAGAAAAGGACGCTGACCCCACGCACGCCAAGGTGTGCATACAGCTCGCAAACGCTCTCCGCGAGGTCCGGCGGGAGGGTCTCCTCAAAGCCGCCGTACGATGTGCTGATCGTCCGCGGGAGTTCGTTGTTCTCCAGGCTGAGCATGAAGTTGAGCCAGCTGAGGTACGGGTCCGGCGTGCCTGACTCGCTGCCGGTAATGTAGTAGGTGAGAGGGGTCGGGAACGCCATAGCCCCTGTGTACTGGATGTCGAGGTTCCCCTCCACGCTGGGAGTGTTCGGGTCGTACCTACCGCCGTTGATCAGGAAGACGTTGAAGGTCGCGGTCACTGCGTCGGCGCGATATGCGGTCATGAATAGTCTTAGGTCCATTGGACTCGGGGAATCTCCGATGAACCCCGCAACCCCAAGCTTGTTCCTATCTATTGCGGCAGGTGCGTAGCCC
Source organism: Lactarius sanguifluus (assembly GCA_021527775.1). NCBI lineage: Eukaryota > Fungi > Basidiomycota > Agaricomycetes > Russulales > Russulaceae > Lactarius > Lactarius sanguifluus. The sequence continues at coordinate 429 of JAKEYF010000142.1, read as the reverse complement.
TCCGTCTTGTATATCCAACGCAGGAATGACGGTGTTACGGATTCGATGTCGTCTCTGCGTGACAGCCCCCTCCCGCGGTCTACCGACGCCGCGGCCGCTTTCGCGAGAGCCGTCATCCCGGCCTGGCGGCGCAAACGCGGAGTATGCCGCAGCATATGTGGAGAGCTAAAGTATGTCGTCGGCGCGACGGTTTTCACGTGTGAGTGCAGCTCCACGGGGAGCCCATAGCTAATCGTACGGATGGCCGTTTCGTTCGTCTTGGTGTGCCGGTAGAGCTGGTACGATGCGCTGAGCATATTGTTGGCTTGGGACATTGACACGTCGGCGACCGTCAGCCAGCCACCGCCGTGTGACCGTGAGATGGAGGAAGGATGAACACCGTGATGTTTAAGCCAGGAGACGACAAGTGCGAGTGTGTCTGGATGAGGC